>VBSM01000662.1:7589601-7602927 GCA_008086735.1 Cheirogaleus medius
TCCTCTTGTGTGATTACATCCTCCGTGACTCTGTCTCTCTGTCCGGTGGGACTATGGGAGATCCCACTCTAACAGTCCGAGTCCCAGAGCACGAGCGCAGTGGTCTCCCTCCAGACGAGGACCCGCCCTGGGGTGAAGGCTGAGCTTTTATACTTTTCTGTGGGTACATACGCAGGGCACACCATCCCTCCTCCCCCCTTAGTTCATTCGCTCCTTTAAGAGTGGCTGATCGCGTTGGCTCCTAATTGGTTGGCTCCGAGGTCGTGTTGGCTCCTGATTGGTCGGTTCCCAGCCGGGGACTCTCTAGTTGTAATCAGCGTCGCTTAACTTCGGGGAAGGGGAGGACCCTCGTCAGGGAACCGAAACTTAGGCCTCCTCCAGGAGGTTCAGCCTGACATGGAGTCACTCCACTCCCATTCCTGTTCTACAGAACGACACTGGTTAACCAGAGAACCAGCAGGTTCCAGGCCCATGTCCCTGCCCGGCACGCCTTTTGCACTCATGCTGACCAGGTCAAAGGAGGGCGCAGAAGGCTCTCAGGAACAAGACAGGCCTCGCCCCTCCTTATCCTATGAAGGGCCAGAGAGCCCAGCAAGCACATCTGCCAAAACCAAGGGTGGAGTGTGCAGCTGTGGGGTCCGTGAAAGTACCTGAGGGGGGAGATAACTGGGTAAGCCATGACTAGGTGCTTCTGGAGGCCAAAAGGGCTGCTGAGTCATCTACGGGGGTGGAGGTGGGGCAAGGGAGAGGGACGAATGGAGCTGCGGATTAGAAACCCTGCTGCTGCCTCCCCTCCTGTTTATCTGGCAGGCATCTCTGTTCTACAACTGGCCAGACTGGTCCACGTGGCGGCGTACTCTGATGCGCAGATGCGCAAGCACCAAAGGGAAATGCCTGTGAGTCGGCACAACCTCCTGCAAGAGGGGGGAATGGTATTATCAGACGGGAAGAAATATTGGGACCGACAAAAGCAACACAGAGCCAGCACATTCCATGCTCGGCTCCCAGCACACACACCTCTTTCTTCCTAGTCATAATGCCTTTGCCTGGCAGGAAGCCAAAGCTCCCTAAAGCACTTAGCCAGGTACTTTGCAGCACAGGTATGTTTCGATCATATCTGTAGGTGGTTTCTTATGATCCTGTAATCTATAGCTACATTAGCATGTTAACCATCCCTAATGGGTGTGAAGAAGAGAGGCTAACAGCAATAAAACTTGCATTTAAGGAAAAGCAAAGGGGAAGTTGTAAATAGTGTTCACTTTGCTGTAGCCTTTGACACCAGGAACACTGAGGACTCGATTCCTTCACAATAAAGTGGCTTCCTTGTCTAGTCTGTCTGTCTGTGCCCAAGTCTGCCTACTTCAACCTTGGTCCCCTTGCCGGGGCCTGGGGGGCGGAGGGCCCGGCTGAGAGCTGCGCTGCTCTAACATCCCAGGGGATGAATGACATATACCTCCTTTAAGACCTAGGCTCAATTTCCGGAGATTTCATAATCAGAAACCAATGCCAAAAATATTGTTGAGTTATCATTCTTAAATCTGAACTCATCCCAGCCCCGCAATTTTTTTTTTTTTTTTCCTTGACAGGACTCAGATCTGCTCATCCCTAAAACTTCAATTTAAAGGCTTCACTCTAATCTGCTTTGGACGAATAATGCAAGAGTTTTGGGCGGTGCTAATCTGCCCAATCCTCAGGCAGCATTCCAGAAGATTGTGATTTACAGTGGGTGGGGGTGGGGACTATTGCATTATAATAGGCCTGGGGGACCATGGACCTCAGGAGAGGTTTGGGAAGGGGCTGGAAAAGGAGACCTCCATTCATTTCTCCAGCACCTCTCAAGCCTCAGTTCTTTCCACTGTGTTTCAAATTTCTTGCCTTTGCTTGAAAAGGGTGAAATGCTTTTGCAATTCAGCAGATTCTGACCCTCGATCTGACCCTGGGGAGCGTTGGAGAGCTGGCCTTGGGTTGAGATCCTCCAGGCTTTTCAAAGTACACTAGGTCATCTAGTTCTGAATTTGAAGGCCTATAATTAGTAACATTCCACTTTTACCTATCAATTTCTGTGTTTCAGTTCAGGTACATTTCAGTTGCAAGTGGCAGAAACCCAACTCAAATTAGGTTAAGATGGTTTAATCAGAGGACTTATTAGATGGATGGGATGTGGTCACAGGAAGAAAGGAAGATGTATAAGAATCAGGGTAATTTTGAGAACCTCACGTACTGGAAATGAGACTTGGCGGCACCAGGATCTGTCTGTCGCCTGCTCTGCAGGCAAGTTTCTCCATGTAGTAGGGACTGTGGCTCCTGAAAGATGCAGACTTGCATCCATTCAGCTTTGGAAGAATAATCTTGGAAACACGCGGCTATTATAAAAATCGTGAGTGAGGATTCTATTGTCCTGGCTTGGTGTGTGCACACTCATGACCCAGGCACCGTGCCCTGAAGGTGGAGGTGACTGAGTAGCCAGGCCAGGGTTGCCTGCCTGCATCAGATGCCACTTGGGAGCCAATGAAACTCCTCTTGTTCCCACTTGTAGCCCAGTTACTGCTGCAGGACCTGGTCTGCAGGTATTTCCACCAGCCATGGAGACAGAACTTAATTGAGCTGATACATAAATGCTCCCCACTTTCATCTAGGGGCATACAGTTATTGAGCATCAGTCCCCATATCAAGGTGGCCACCTTGATAATGCATCCATTTGACCTATAGTATTCCCTCATGCCTTCATTCCTGCTTTGTGGAATCATTTTCCAAGTAAACTTCCTACATGTCAGCCATTACCCATTACTTCCAACTCTGCTTTTTTTTTTCTTTTTAGACAGAGTCTTGCTCTGTTGCCTGGGCTAGAGTACAGTGGAGTCATCTTAGCTCACTGCAACCTCACACTCCTGGACTCAAGTGATCCTCCTGCCACAGCTCCCACACAGTAGTTGTGACTATAGGTACATGCCACTACCCCTGGCTAATTTTTTTTATTAGTAATAGAGACGAGATCTTGCTCTTGCTCAGGCTGGTCTTGAACTCCTGAGCTCAAGCGATCCTCCCACCTTAGCCTACCAGAGTGGTAGGATTATAGGTGTGAGCCACTGTACCCAGCCCCAACTCTGCTTTTTGGAGGGCCCAGAATGCATCTTCACCAAAACCCGTGTGGATTAAGTAGTGGAGACCTGTTGCTATCCAAAGACAGAAAAGGGAATGAAATGTAGAGAGGAAAAAAAAATAGCACAGGTCTATCAGAGAAAGGAAGAAGAGAGAGCACTTTTGAGTTGCAAATTATTTTCCAGCTCAATTGTTATTAACTTTTGCTTCTTAACAATGTTGGCAAATATTTGCTCCAAATACTTCAATTAAAACTATACCAACTGATTTTCTCTTTCCTATGGAAAAAAGAATTAGCATTTTAGCAAAGTTCATTTACTTGTCTTTCTGAACATACAGGTATATTTCATTTCCCAGAATCTCTTGTAGTTAGATGTGGTCTTGTGACTAATTTCTAGCCAATAGAATGTGAGCAGACATGTTATTTGACAGTTTCAACCCTGGCTCAGACCTCTCATTTGCACTCTTCTGTGCCCTTTTTTCCATCTGGCTGACTGAGATGACAACCTCTGAGCAACTTTAGGAGTCATATTTTAAAGACAGTAAAGCAACAGTGAGCCTGGTACTGAGAACAGTGACTGCATGAAGAAAAGCTACAACCCTCGCTAACCTGGAACCATCCTGGAGTGTTATATGACAGAGAAATAAAGTTTTAGTCTATTGAACCGTTACATGACAAGGTCTGTTTGTTACTACAGCTCAGCCCAACCTAACTAATACACCTCCTTCCCCATTCCGCTCTCTTCTAGCCCTCCTTCCTGCTCTTCCTTCCTATCTATCCTTCCTTCCCTTCTTCCTTTTTTCCTTCCATACCACCACTATTTTAAGATCCCTGCTGTAACTCATAGACTTATAGTTCTCAATGACCAGGAGAAATTATTCTTCCGCATTGGACATTCGAATATATAATACATAGCTATGTGGCATCTTGTACCCTTTGGAGTATAACCTAATAAAGTAAGTTGAATGTTATAGTAAATGAATACACTAAATAACACCTTCAAGAAAGTAATGCCTGATACTCTAGAGCTCCGGGAAAATATCTCAGAATGTTATTCTAGTTGTAAAAAAAATCTACATTCCTAAGAGGAAGATAGCTGGGTCATTGACAAATTGAAGGCATCTGAAAACTATTTCTTAGAGTCACATATTTATTTGCTTAGTGTCACTCAGTTAAGCAGAGGTAAAATAAGGCTAGCAATCCTAGACAGCTAGAGAAACTCACACATGTGCACAGGAAGACATGAACAGAAATGTTCATTGCAGTGTGGTTTGCAATAACAAAATATTGGAAACAAATGAAATGTCCATCAATAGGAGAATAAACAAACTGTGACATGTTCATACAATGGAATACTATTCAGAAACAAAAAATGAATGAGCCATGGCTATACTTATCCACTCATAAACATAACTTTGAGGGACATGTTGCAGAGCATGTTGTAGAAAGATGCATGACACTTTATATAAAGCTTAAAAATGCACACTATAATCATATATTGTTTGTAAACACATATGTATGTAGTCAAAATACCAAAAAATACATAGGGATGAGAAATAATTTCAGAAAAATTCTGAATTATTTTAGAAACAATTTCAGTAAAAGCAACTTCTGGGCAAGGGGGCAGGAAATAGAATTGGAACAAGTATACTGGGTTCTTCAAATATAATGGAAATATTTTATTTTCTTAAAAATGTATGAGAAGCAAATATGGACAAAATATTAACACTTGACAAAAACTGGATGGTACGTAAAGCTTGCTTATGATATTAATCTCCGCACCTTTCTGTGCCTGTTATATTTGAAAATTTGTTAAATGCAGAAAAAAAGAATGGACATGTATATTTTGCAACCTTGGCAGAAGGAGATGCAGGATTGAGATGGGTGTGTTTGTGTAATCCTATCTTTGCTCTAGCCGGGCAGAGAGGGGGGATATTGTAATACATTTTTAGGAAGATTAAAAAAAATTTTTTTGCATGTAACTCAACTTCCCCAATCAAGCTTTTAGGCATAGAACAATCAGTGTCTCTAAAAGATTTCTACCAAAAATATCTGCCTCAGTTGACTACTGTGCCTAAATTTCCACCAACAGAGAATTATTCCTGCCTTTACTGCACAGTTTCCAGGAACCTCCCATTATCTCTGCTGCAAAAGAGGGTACGGCTCATCCTATGCCTTGAGACGATGATTAGCCCTTACAATGACTGCTTGGTGAGAAAGGACTGGGACACAGTTCTGGTGCATGGGATGAGGGCAAAAGAGAAATATGCGTTTGGGGTATTGGAGTCCTACTGCAGAATAGCAAACATTAACGAGAACTCTGCAGAGGGGAATTTCAGGGGATAACATGATGGAATGGAAAAGTGTGGACCTTGGTTCCAGTCCCTGCTTGATTACTTACTTTCAGTGTAATCTTGGGCAAGTTACTTATCCCCTGAGATTTTTTTTTTTATTCTTTTGTAAAATGATACCCTCATCAGAGATTGGTGGGGGATTAAATGAGACAACATTGGTAAAGCATTAATACACCACCCATATCACACTCTAGGTACCCTTTTCCTTCCATACTACCAGTGGCAAGTGTCCTGCGCTGTCAGTCAGGAGGCCCAGGCTCTCTAGGAGGCCTGACAGCAGAAGACATTTGAAGAGGAAGGAAGTGTAGCATGCAAGAAGGAAGAAAAATGCAGGAAGGAATGAGGGAGTGCATGAATGTGTGACTGACCTTCTTTTCCAAGAAGTATATTCAAGATATTTTCCCTGTTGCTTAGCTACTTTTTTTTATTTCACAGTATTACGGGGGTATAAACATTTTGGTTACATAAATTCTTTTTGTACAGTTTGCGTCAAAGTTGTAAGTGTGGCCATCACCCAGATAGTGTGCATTGTACCTGTTAGGCGTGAATTTACTCATCCCCTCCTCCCCCCACAACTTGCTTGATTTCCGCTGAGTTTTAGTTCCATATGTGCACGTAAGTGTTGTTCATGTGCATGTGGTGCTCGTTTTCCTGTTCTTGCCATTCTTCACTTAGACTCCATCCAGGTTAATACAAGAGGTAATGGTAAACTAATACCACTTAGCTACTCTTAAGTTGAGGGTTTGGGGCTTTGTTCTGTAGGTACGTGGCACTCAGAAGTTTAGAAGCCCCTTTCCCCAGCCCAGTGGAAAGTCTACAGAACAGTAACTGAGGAGACTTGTGAAGAATTTCTTTTTTCTCTTTAGCAGCAAAATAGCCTAGAGCACAGTTAATTTTTGAATAAAAACAAATCCTTGGGAGCGTTTTGTTTCAGTCCCTTTCCCTGCTGCTTCTTGTTTGCATAATGCCCCCTTTCGTCGGGGATGGGGAGTTAAAAGCAGGTTGGCTGTGGGGAACGTCCCTCATCCAGGAGAGCAGTCCCTACTTCTAATGACTTGCTCAATTTTTTGTCTTCCTAGTTATAGGTGAGTTTTCAAAGGGTCTTTTTGAAGTTAACAGTTTTTCTGTCAGTAAGGCATCAAGTGGACCTACAATGAATACAGAATTGTCCTTGTCTGAGCCGTGGAAAAGGATGTCTGTGCTGGCTCTCACAAGACCCTGCCATCTGCGACACTGCCTCAGCCCCTGCCTTCTCAGGGACGGAAAGCCCCTGCCCCATCTCACCCCAGCGCCAGATAAATTGCTCAGGGTCAAATGGGGTTTAAAAAATCCCACAAATGTGCTGTTGACAGGAGATACATAAAGCACAAGGACAGAATTTTGAAGATAAAAGCATGAGAAAATATACATCAGATGACTATAGGCAAAAGAAACCTAGTGTACCCATATTAATGAAGGATAATACAGACTTTAATGCAAAGACCACTATTAGGGATAAGGGAAAATCAATATGAAACTACAACAATTTTAGATAACACTTAACAACATTTAGTGACATAGTCTTGAAATTTGTAAAGCAAAAATAGACAGAAATATTATATATATAATATACCTATAGCCAGTCTAAGGTCTTGTTGACCTGGCTTCCGGAGACCTCACAGCAATTGACCCTTATCCTTATCCCATTGTATCGCATTCAGAAATGTACCTGGACTGGGCTGATATTGGTCTGCAGAGACTGAGGGCATTGCCTGAATGTACTATATGTACCTAGTAATCATATGGTATATTGTTTAACAGTAAATTTGATAGTCTCGGGAATATATTCAGATTAGCCTATGTTAAGGCCTGATCTGTTTTTATATATGATAATCTAAGGGAGCATAGCAGCTGGGCTTCCTGAAGGCCGATGTAACCCTCAGTCACTTAGATATTATAAACTATAACTATGCAGAATTTTAGGGTGTGGAAAGTTGCCCTTCCATCTTTCCTAGACAAGAATCTCTTAGAAAAGTGATTTACTGAAGCAATGTCTCTGTTTGTTTGTTTGTTTGTTTGTTTTGGTCAATCCAAGCCCCCTACTGAATTTTGTTAAGTTGTGTTTGATTTTGCTTCCTAGAAAACTATTGAGTGGATGCTTTCTGATTAAAAAGAGGACAAAAAGAGAATACAAACACAAGAAGATAAAATGTGTTAATTATTTTCTTTAAATTGGAGTTTTATTCATAATAGCCCCAAATGGAAACAACCTAAATGCCCACAGTAGGTGGATGAGTAAGCACTCATGGTATGTTCATAAAAGGGAGAAAGTACTGCTTGGCAATGAAAAGAAACAAACTACTGATTCGGCAGCGATATGGATAAATTTCAAAAACATGTTGAGTATAAGAAGATATAGACAAAAGAGTACATGTTTGATTCCATTATATGAGACTCTAGAAAGGGCAAATCTGATCCATAGGAATAGAAAGAAGTTCAGTGGGTTTCCTGAGACTGGGATTGGGAGGACTGACTGCAAATGTCATGATGGATCTTTCTGAGCTGATGGAATTGTTCCCTTTATTGACTGGGTTGGTGGCTAAATGACTGTATCCACTTGCCAATCTCATTAAACTGTACTCACAAAATATGTGCATTTTATATGTAAATTGTGCCTCAATAAGGTTGATTAAAAATAGTATGATTGTAGAAATATAAGAAAAGTAGGAGACAGACCAATGAAGTACGTAATAGTAGAAACAGAAGCTCCATGAATACCCCTGTATTGAAGGGTTTGAGTTGTAAGAAGTAGGATCTAGGAACAGAAGTTGTTATGGCTTGAGCTGCAAAGTAAGGAACAAACTCTTGGTATATGTTGATTAATTCAATTAACTGGTCATCCAAATCAAAAACAAAATTCCCACTCTGACTTCAGAGAATATCGTATATTCAGAATTGTCTTCAAGGCCTAAAGAATACTGACTAGGGTCTGAAAACAAGCACTGATAATCATTATTGTGATGTTAATTATCATATTTAATGATTTTTATACTTGTCTTAGTGAATAATATATCCATATATTCAAATGAATTTCCTGAAATTTGTCATGGTCTCTTATTGGAGGACAATAATCTTGGTACCAAAATACAAACTGAATATAATTTTCCAATATGAGATAATATGCTTACATTCCACAAGAATGTGAATTGTCCTGTCAAATATGGTCTCACTCTATATCACAGAATGACAATTATAAGGCAAACCTAGAATGTAAACAAAAATTAAAATTAAGAAAGGTAGACATCATACCATAGAATATGAAAGCCAGAAGATAATTTAGATAAAATCACAGACTGACCCCTATTGATTATGCTTAAATTTTTCCTGCAAAGAGTCACATGTCTGGTGAATTCTAGAGGCAAGAATTCTAAAATAAGAATAATTGTATATCAGACTCTCTCCAGATGAAGGCTCACCAGTTTGAGTGATGAAAAAGTGACTTCTACATTCCATTTTAAATTCGAATCAGATTTATATAAGAGGATAATTTTTAAATGCTCTTTTATACTATTCTTATATATTTTCAATGCCTGAGTAGCATGGAACTAACACAAGCAAGATGCCAGTTTCTAGTTGGCTAACACAGTGCTGTTCTTTGGGTTCACTGTGGACCTTGCCAATGCACAAGTTTCTTTGAGTTTCTAAACCTTCTTATAGTAAAATCAAACTTAAAAAAGAAAAAAAGAAAAACCAATATATTCTGCTTGCTGGATAGTTCTATCACATACTCAATAGATTTCAGAATAAAACCATTATTGATGATGAATTTTCCTAATTTTGCTTGATAACTTGACATACTGTTTTAAGAGTGGCTTCATGTTGTACTGCCCAGCTGAAACTCTAAAACTTGTCCAATTGCTAAACCAAACATACCCCAGGTTTGCCAGGAAAAATAATCTATTTTCTTCTCTTCTGTGCTCCATTAGGGTACAAAACATATTGATAAAATAAGCCAAAATTCTGCCACAGTGGGCTTGCAATCTTAAAGAGACCATTATTTTATATGCAGAAGGTCAAATATTTTTTTCAGGACCAATTTTCTTGCTGACCACACTGAGCATTGAGAAATCAGTGAGAGCCTTCCTGGGAAAAGTTGAATTGATGAGGGGAATTTGGCTCAAGAAAACAGGAAGTGGGTTTCTATTGCTGAACACGGCCAAGAGAGAATAGGACTTCTAGACAACATTGTTGAATGTGCATGAATCATCCCTAGAGACAATGACTACCCCTTTTGATAGTTATCTAAACCCAAGCAAGGCTTACCTATTACTCCTCATTTAAGGACCATGCTAGGCTAATACAGGTGAAATTTTCTGCATTTTCTCTCTTTTCAAGGAAGAGATCAGGTTGAGAACGACCAATTTAACACTTTTAAGAAGTCTTAGTACAAACATATTTCATTCATTAGGGTAATGTTTTCCTCGGGCTTGTCCAGGAATAAATCCCAACCTTCTCCCCTTAAGATCCCAAAGACACAGCTGATTTGTTTTCAGTTGGGGCAATGAAACGTTTAAATGGGAAACACATGTCCATTTGGTCTGGAGAGGACATGCTAGGAAGCTTCTTGTTTATGAGGCCCCCACTCGGCAATAATCTGACAGCCACAGAAAGACTAAACAAGCAACTAGCAATTAACTCCTAAATAATAGTTCTTCCTGGGAAGATAGTGGATTTTAATTCCATGTAGAATACTTATTACCTAATATAAGGTTCAAATGGCTCCCTATTTTAAAAAGGAGGAAATGCTGTTAAAAACCTTACTAAGTTGTTGCCCTTCTCTTTCTTGGAACACAAATACTTTGACCTAACTGCTCCACCCAAATGCTCAGGCTCCAATACTGCTGCCTGTCTCAGGTGGTGTTCCCATGTGGGTATTTCTGCCCAGCACTTTTTTTTACATTGATATTCTCTTCTAAACTTTGAATCCCAAGAAAAATCAGCTGAGAAACTGAGAAAATGGGTAAAGTGATATCTTCTGAGAGAATTAAACTTAATAAACAATGTGGAGAAGTTACTGAGTCAAAAGAGTCTCAGGAAATGGCGACATCTGAAGTGGAAGTTTAAGGTTGGTGTTTTTGATGCCAGAGCAGAAGTACCTAAGACAGAAGTCATTGCAGTCTCATCAGTCTTGATGGCAGCTGCTCCCATGACACAAATGTGGGCTCATGGCCCGGTGTGCTAATGGTGAGTAATTCTTATAAGTGAAATTAATATTAGTAAGTTTAATCATGTGGAATATTTTTACAAATTCTACGAATTTTAGTGTTTCTAGAAATAATGTGTTTTGGAAGCAAAATCTGTTAAGTCAGTAATACCGACGTGCGATTCTGTATCCTGCTGTTAACCTTGTTAGGTGATCTGAATGTTATATTATTTAAATAATGTTAATCATTTAAACAAATATGTTTTAGATATTCATAATAATGAGTAAAGAGTGTAAAGAATGTTGGAAATACTTTAAGAATAACTGATGACTTTTGGAATTTCTGAGAATTTCCAGAAATTCTGATTCCTTGTTCACCAAATCCCTAAGATCAACACCTTTCAGAATTTGGAACACTAGTCCTAGGTGAATTTAGGAAGAAACATCATTCTAGAATGAAATACTGGGGCCCAGGTGTTAAGTGCCCAAGCAAAGAATGGTGAAACATTCTGAACTTGGGAATTGGAAGAGCTAGAAATAAGCCTTCCTTCAGAGACTCGACCTCCACTTGGCCTTGGGCGTGCCACTGGCCTCCTGAGACTCATCGACAGTATGAAGATACTCATACTTACTGATTGTTGATAAGATTAAATAAGGTTAGGAATTCTACTTTGAAACCTTTCATGTACTTTGGAGTATAAATTCAGGCAATTATCTCAAGTAATCTTTGCTAAACTTTGTGTGCCAGGGATAAATTTAGGAAGGGCAATAACTGAGACAATACATGAAAAATATTATTTATTAAACAAACATTTTTTAGATATCCACAATAATGAATAAAGAGTATAATGAATGTTGGGGGCCTTTCTTTGTCGCAACAAGGCGTCTGTTTGTCGTATGTGGCGAATGTATCTTGCCCTCACTCTGTAAACCTGCGTCTTGCTCTTGCTCTAGAATCCTATCTTTCTCTCCTCAATAAACCTCATTTTTGTGCTAAAAGAAAAAAAAAAAAAAGAATGTTGGTCGTACTTTAAGGCTGACTGGGAAATTGGTAGAGATGGCTTTGTGGCCAGTTCCAGGTGTATATTCTGCCGTAGTAGTGAAGAGTCTTCCCTGTCTACAAAATAGGATCAGAAAGGGCGTGGCGAACGGCTGATGGACTTTGACATCTGGAAAGTTATTGCTGACTGCCTCCAACTAGGCTCCAGATTCAGCGTCTTTTCTTTGTCAAATACTGGAAAATCTTTTAATACCCTAGTGGGAAAACACAAAAAAAGGATCATCAGGAACAGAAAATCAAAGGTCGGGTGTGACCCACGACAGCTACCAAATACTTACGGCCATTAGGACACCTTAACCATCCAGTTTTTCCACTGTTTCCAAACTTCAGTCATTGAAGAATGATTTTATACTTTCTGCAACATCTGCATACCACCTGTACTCTTATTTACTTAATATTTTTCTCTAATTTGGCCCATTTTTTAACTTAGCCTTGTCCCAAACAATAATAAACATGAAATTATTGATTGATGTGCAAATTAGATTTCTCTAAGGCACATTTACATAACTATTACATATATCATAACACATTTGTACGTAACCATGACACTAAACAAATGTCCATCTGTGTACCATTGAAAATCATCTCATCAACTTCTGGACCACACTTTGGGAAGACTTATAAAGACTATTTTCACTGAGTTTACTCACAAAGCCTGAAGGAAAGTCGCCTTGTCTTTAGTGAGTAAAGCGAGGCAGACCTAGACAGTCACGCAGGGCCCTGCGCTCGGAAGGGTGCCATGCTCCGTTCAGTGCCCTGCTGTCAATTCTTGAAATTCTTAATTATTTTTGAATAAAAGACTCCACATTTTCCTTTTTTGCCAGATCTTGCAAGTGATATAGCCAGTCCTGAAGGGGTACAGGAATATAAGAGCATTGTGTAAGAACATGGCTCGGCTGTGATGCTAGCATTTGTTTTTTATCACCAGCTTCTTTACAGTGAATCATTAAGTAGTTAATAGAAAAACTACCACTCTGAAACTATGTAAGACATCCATGGAAGATAAAAAGGAAACATATGATATTTATTATCCAACATTGGAGCTTATAGTCAGGTTGGGGAGATAAGATTGATATTCATTAAGAAATTAGATATTCTATAAATGAGAGCTAACTTGTTATGTTGTAGGTAATAATTATAATAGTAGTTTAGGAAAGAAAGACATCTCTGAGGGCAGGAGTGGTTGGAGAAGTTGTGAAAGGGAAGGATTTGAGTCATTTAACAGCTCACCCATCTATTTTTAGAATGTCTCTGCTAAGCGTATCCCGTAAAACCCTTCGGAGACTAGTCCCAACCGCTCTCTCCAGCTTCGTCTTTGACCAGACTCCCCAATTATAGAATTGTCCCTAACACTTACAAAACTGAGGTTACGAGTATCCATGGAGGCTCAAATACCAAATATTTGGATATTTTAAAGTTATAGAATTCTAGAGGGAAACGTTGGAAATACTCTTCTAGACATTGGCCTAGGCAAAGAATTTATGAAGAAGACACCAAAGGCAATCACAGCAGCAACAACAACAAAAAAATAAATGGGACCTGATCAAACTAAAAAGCTTCTGCACAGCCAGAGAAGCTGTCAAGAGAGCAAACAGACAACCCACAGAATGGGAGAAAATTTTCTCAAGCT
>VBSM01000662.1:7603027-7619647 GCA_008086735.1 Cheirogaleus medius
TGATCCAGCAATTCCATTACTGGGCATCTACCCAAAAGAGCAAAAGTCACTCTACAAAAAAGACATCTGCATTTGAATGTTTATAGCAGCACAATACACAATTGCAAAGATGTGGAAACAACCGAAGTGCCCGTCAATACATGAGTGGATTAATAAAATGTGTTATATGTATACCATGGAGTACTATTCAGCTATAAGAAACAACGGTGATATAGCATCTCTTGCATTTTCCTGGCTAAAGCTGGAACCCATTCTATTAAGTGAAGTATCCCAAGAATGGAAAAATAAGCACCATATGTACTCACCAGCAAATTGGTATTAACGGATCAACACCTAAGTGGACATATAGGAATAACATCTATCAGGTGTTGGGCAGGTGGGGGTGGGGGGGAGGGAATAGGTGTATACATACCTAATGAGTGTGATGTGCACCCACGGGGGATGGACACACTTGAAGCTCTGACTAGAGGGCGGAGGGGGGCAAGGGAAATACACGTAACCTTAACATTTGTACCCACATAATATGCTGGAAAAAATTTAAAAAGGGAAAAAAATAAAGTTATAAAGCAAGATAACAAATTGTTAAATAAAATATATTGCACTATCCTATGTTGATTATCCTTCCTTTATGGCAATCAGGAAGGCTAGGTTTGAATTTAGAATTTTTGGACTCCTGAGAGTTCCACTCTGGAGCGTGGTGGGCTGGGGATAGCTGCTCCCAGCCCCAGGCTTGCAGCCTGCTCACCTTTTCTTCTTACATCCAGCTCCAGCCTTCAGTGTGAGGGGCTTCATACTCACCATGTGGACACCAGCTTACACATTCAAGCTTGTCCACACACCGTGAAATAGCTGTCTACCTTAGTGTAGAGGGGCTCACATCAATAGCATGATCCACCTCTAGGAAGATAGACCCTGGGGAAACTTGTGCAGGCCCTTAGGGGGGTTTAGGGACCATGTGGGCAGGGAATTCTGGCTCCCAGGACACCAAATTGTAGTCTGCAAAGGGTGAGAGGGTCGGCTCTACATGAGTCAGACCTCTTGCCTATCAACTTCTTCGTAAGAGTCATGCAGAGGAGGAGGGCTAAAGCCTTGCACTCTAACACATAAGACCTAGGACATACACTGCCAATATTCTCTATGTTCTACCATTCCCCCAATTCCTCCTTTTCTCTAAAAAGTGTTTATGAGTGTCTCTTTGTCTTTGCATATGTCACTCCCTCTGACTTTCTTTTTCACTTAGAACACCCACGCCTACTCTGTTCAAGTAAGACGTTCAAATCTCACCTTATCTCCAAATCTTTGCAAACTCTCTTAGACAGAAATAGTTTATTTCTGTTTTGCATTCTCTTGGAATTTCATTTATGCCTCTATGATACCCATTGTTACCTTGCATTGTAATAAATGTCTTCCTCCACTAGACTGTGAATGCTTTGTGTATGTTTGGTTTCTTATACCAAAAGAGTGGTGACACATAGTACTCCCTCTTGCAAACATATTTACTAAGGGAATCACTGAATGAAATATACTCTTGTGGCCCCAAATGTGCCATACTATGTAAAAGTTTATTTATCTTGGAGCATTACTCGTCTCTAAGAGTAGGTGTAAGAATCTACATGGCACCATCCTAGGGAAAACTGGAAATACTCAGTCATACAGATGTTTTGTGTCATGTGGATAAATCCCCAGATGATTGACTGAATTTTTCAGTTTTCATTGGAATGATTGGCATTGTGTGTATATAGCCTTGTGTTATCAGCCTCTGTACCCCCACACAGTCAGTTCAAAAAGTTACTATTATAGACCCAAATGCTGAGCAAGCTGTTAATGGGACGCAGCGTTCTTCATCATATGCTACTCATGTGAAAGCTGACAAGTTTGGTGCCAAAGGTGATTTCAGTTCATCAGTCCGCATTGTCATTATCAACTAGCATTTATTAGGCATTCACATGTGCAAAGCACATTTCCAAATGAAAGACATCATGACAAACATTAGCTGATGAGAGGGTTTTTTTTTTTTTTTTTTAAAGCTGTGGAATCAACTTTCTGGCTGCCCTACCAAGTTATTTTATAAGCATTCTGCTTAAAGAGAGTTCAAAGCATGGTCTACATTTTGATTATTAAACTATCACTCACCTCATAAAAGTTCTGTTTTCCCAATTTCCCACCTTTTGTCATGCCCTTGTCTTTGCCTTTATCCCAAACTCCATTTATTGGGTGTGCATTTTGTTGTAAAATCTGCCACTTAGCTTAGGTAGCTGAGGTACAGGGAAAATACAGTACACTGAGAATCAGAGGCCGGAGTTCCACCTTGCCTCAGTCATTTGGTGATTTGAGGAAAGTCATTTAGCCTCTCAGATGCTCCGTTTCTTGATTTGTAATTACCAGCACTTGCCTTACAGAGTTGCTGTGAAGACAAATGAGAGAATGTATGAGAAAGTACTCTGAAAACTCCTAAGCAATGCAAAAATGTTAAGTATTGTTATTATTTGCCTTATTGCATCTTTACATTTGATTTGAAATGTTTCCTCTCTTCTAAATACAATCTTAGATGGAGTCTGAGAAATTGTCCTTTAGGATGTCCAAATGTAGCAGCAAAATAGTAAAAAAAAGTCAATAAAAGCTTAATAAACATTAATGATGATGATCGGGATGGGGAGAAAGCCAAGATAATCTTTTAAGGACAGATAGGAAGTTCAAGGTCTGCAGTTTTCCAAAGGTTTCCAAGGATATTCCAGGACTTCTGGTGCAAATTCCAAAGCTTAGTGTGCTCCTTCTCCTGGACTGCCCTCTCCCTTAATGAGCTTCTCTCTTAAGGAGCTGTAAGGCGAGACTAACTTTTCATGTGCTTTTATGTGGCTCTCATGACGGAGGAGCTGGAGAGCATCGAAGAGCCGTGGCTGGTGTGTGCAAGTGGCGCTGCCCATGCACAGGCCGTGGAGTCTTCCCGAAGCGAGCCTGGGGCGCAGGCATTGCCATCCCATGTGTGGCTGTGATAAAAGGTGGCCAGCCACCAAATATACAATTGTCCCTCTTCCTTGCGGCAAAGCCATGGACAAATGTGCCCTAGTGGCTTTTTCTAAACAAATATTTTTGTCTGTCCATTTCCCTAGCTTCTGGAGAAATTTGAGAATATGGACACTTAAAAAGCCTCACATCAGGGAGAAATATAAGCACTTATTATGGAATCCACAGAGAAAGATTCAGAAAAGATATTCCTCAGATTAGAACTAGTCTAGTCGAGGGATGGCCATATTGCTAAAAAAGCAGCAGTTATTTTAATTGCACAACAATACCACATTGTGGCTCTGGAAAGAACTGCACTAGAATATGAAATGTCTAAAACCAATTTTCTCCCCTGCAATGCCTTTCTCCAAGGCATTGTGTGAATTTCATAAAAATAGGCACAGTTAAAAATAGAAAATTTGCTGAATATTAGGAATAGTTTCTTAAATGTTTCGAAGAAGTATTTTAAATGATCGTCTTTTATGAAGCTTTCTCTAATGATCCTTAAGGCAGATAGGAAACTCATAGCACTCTGTGTGTGTCGTAATTGTCCAGACTATTTGTCTTTCTTGCCCAAAAGGTGGTAAATTCCTGTCTGAAAAGCAGGCTAGGATAGTGGAAAGAGCAGGTGCTCTAGTGAGACACAGATCTGAGTTTCCACACTCACTCTTCCACGGTTAACTGTGTAACTTTAGGAAAATTATTTATGATATTCAGTTTACCAATCTGCAAAGTGGGAATCAAAATAACTCCTTCAAAGAGTCATTGCCAGGAATATAAGTTCATAGGTGAATAGTGCCTAGTATATAGTAGACACTTAATCAATATTTGTTATTGAATATTTGAATATAAGATGCACCTGCAAAACACCTGCTTGCATTTTCATTTTGAAACCTGTGAACGCAATATCTTTTCAAAAATGCAATTAAAAAGAACTATTAAAATAAAATTATATGTTTATACCTCTTTGGTCTTTTCTTTTAATCTTCTTTTCTGTCACCTCTTCAGGAAGACACTCCTTATGTGGTGCTTACACCATTTTTCTAGCCTGTCTCCTTAATCTCTACTACTACATATATCAGTATTCTCAGAGCTTTATGACTTACAAAATATTTCCTTGACCGGCAACTTCTTCAACCTAATCTTTTCTTCCTCCATTTTACTAACATAAGTGTTGTGTTACCTTTCTCCTCTCATTTCATTACTATGAACATATACTACAAACTTTCAAAGCTGGTTTGTTACCCATTTTGCTCCATGAACTAAATATACTCTTGAAGACTTTGTAAACACCAAATTTCCTGACCTTTAAAAATATTATTATTTTATTTTTTAACATTGGAAAGAGTCAAATGTTCTATGTTCTAGATCTAGAATCACAGTTTATTAGTTTTATGTTATCAGGTGAGTCTCTAAAACTCTTTGGACCTCAAATTATAAATACATATGTTTCACAGAGTTGTGAGAATAAAGTAAGACAGGCCATATGGGAGTTCTTTGAAAATTGTGAAGTGTCACACTCATACTAGCAATTATTGCTCTTATTACTATTATCAGGACATAAGATTAATTAGAAACAAATCTTGCTTTGAAGGAAGACCTACACAGCATAATTTAAAAATAGACAGGTAAATACCAAAAGAGGCAGGATGAAACTTTTTTGGAAAACCTAGGATGCAGTGACTAGATTGGGGTGGACAAGGAGAAGGCATTTGATTGCTATCTGTGGAATTGATGAAGGAATGATATTGATACAAAGAGTAGATAATTTGAGTAGAATCTAAAAGGTGGAGCTACCAATAGTAGGAAGATGATTCCAGGCAAATAGCCCTGTAGGATGTACATGGTACAGTGGAAATAGAACATTCTGGAAAAGTACCCAAGAGCTATGTTGCTCAGGGAATATATACCATTATTACATTGTGCTCATTTCTTAAAAATAAAGTGCGAGAATGGCAACAAAGACAACTGCGTGTAGCTATTTCCTTAGCCTTTCCCAAATTACATTTTAATAATTCGCCTTTCTTCCAACTTCCTCCAAGACGGTCTTAGCTGGGGGCTATTTTGCCCCCCAGAAAACATTTGGCAATGTCTGGAGACATTTTTGGTTGTCACAATTGGGGGAACTGCTACTGGGCTCTAGTAGGTAGAGACCAGAGATGCTGCTAAGCATCTCACAATGCACAGAGAATCATTTGGCCCCAAATGTCAATCCTGTTGAGGCTGAAAAATCTTCTTCTAGTCCAGAAGAATCTCTTCCATTACCTTAACTCCATCCCTGTGAGGGGTACTTTGGCCATCACTGCTTTATTTTACCTCCCCACTTTAGTATCTCATGTGTCAATATCTGGTAACTCTTCACAATATTATTTTCTATTTCCTTTTCTCAGCTGAGGGGTGTGGCTTCTGTTTCGTGTTAAGCTCTTTTGACCAGTTCTTGAGCAAAACTAGAGGCTAGAGACAGAGGTTGAAGGCACACTCTCCTGAAGGTTTAGGTAGACACTGCGTTGGAGTGTTTGGGATGAGTGGGAGCTACCGCAGCAGCGCAGCTCTGTCCTGGAGGTAGTTTTATCCCTATTGAACCCCCCTCACCCATTTCATGAGTCCTGGAAGTCCAAAAGCCCTCTCTCCAAGATTTCTGCAAATTTCTTGGCAAAGGTGGGATGGATAAGTCAGACTGATATTCTTATGTTTATTTCTGCTTTTGTTCAAATTGTCTATGTTTTATACCACATTGACCCAGATAGAAAATAGCTCCTTCCCTCTCAGGGCTTCGATTTCCACAGAGTGTGCATGGGTGGGTTTAGTATGCAGATGAGTGTTTGGTGGTAACTGGGAGAAAGAGGATGGCTTCACACTGCAGAAATGGAAACAGTGTTTCATTATATGTTAGGCTTTCTCATTCTTAAAATGTCTTCATCTCCAGAAAATTCCCAGTGGTCCTTTGGTCCACATAAACTCCAGCCTCACACTACCTAAGAGGCTCATTGTTCATACTTCCTTTCCCCAGAGTAAAACAGTCACATGCAGAGGAATTTGGCCACCCATTTGTTCCTCAGGACTCTATCAAGGCAACACCCATACCTATAAGGTCTTACCTTCAAGCCCAGGCTGCATATCAGAGTATTTTCCTAAACAAAGTCATTTCTCTATGCAAGAGAAAATCTGGTGCCAGCTATTACGATAGTAAAGCTTCATGCTAGGTGGAGACTGAGATGGAGGAGAGAGGAATTATACCCGTGTTTACTTAGAACACAGACGAAACCTTGTGGACAGGCAGACTGAGGAGCTTCAGACAATAGCACCATGGACAGCAAGGCCAGCAGCTAAGGCGAACTGTACCGTGCTTTGTGAGACAGCATCCACAGACGTGGCCAGTAAGGAGGGCGGGAGATGGATGGAAGCGTGGGAGGAAAAACACAGCAGATGTATGATGGTGGCTGTAGTGGGAAGACTGATTTGTGAGCATATCCATCACTTCCTGGAGATTTCTAGACATAAATGGGAGAAATTGTAGAAGCCAGCAGTCCCCATGAGTGGGTAAGCACAAAATTATAATGCCAAATGAGGCCTAAGGACATTCATGTGTACATGATATAAGTGACCAGATGTCCTATTCCAGGGAAGCATATACTCTAGTAGCCTTGCTTTGGGGTCAAGGAATATTCTTTATATGTGTAGTGTAAGTATGACTTTTTGTGGTGCGTTAACATATTTAATTTAAAAAGAAAGCATTTCTTATCTATTATATTGAAAATTAATTGAAGATATATTCATATTTCTTAGTAGTTTACTTATAGTTTAACCAGAAGATTAACCGCAAGGGAAGGTCCTCTGAAATCCAGTTTATACTCTCCCCTACTTCCATTTTGTGGGTGCCACGGCTATTTGTCACCCAGCTGGAAGGGTATCCCTAATGCAAGAGGTATGCTGGCCACTGAGAGGAAAGGAGAATCTGGTGCTATGGAAAACTGCTTGACACTGGGTCTCTGAGAACCCACTTATCCTCCACACAGCTCTGAGATGGCTATAAATATATATGCGTGAGTGATATTTAAATCTGGGAAATGAGTACATAATCCTGGAAGGCTCAGACACAAGGGACAAATAAGTGTATAAACATATATAATATCTACATGTACATAAGTAAATGCCTATCTGCTAGATTAAAAGTGGGGATCATAGCCTGTGGAAATGCTTAGGAATTTAAGAGGAAAAATAGTTTTTAGCTGCTATAAAAAGAATATTTCTATCTTAATAATAGATTATTTATCTGTTTATTTATATGTTAACTATATATTAACAATAGTTTGCTAACTAAAACAGACCACTGAAGTATCAATAGCTGTCAACACTTTTTTTTTCTTTTTTTTTTATTTCAGCATATTATGGGGGTACAAATATTACGGTTACATATATTGCCCATGCCCCTCGAGGCAGAGCCTCAAGCATGACCATCCCCCAAACGTTGCACATCTCACTCATTATGTTTGTATATACCCATCCCCTCCTCCCCACTCCCACCCGCCCAACACCCGGCAAATGTTATTCCTACATGTCCACTTAGGTGTTGATCCGTTAATACCAATTTGCTGGTGAGTACATGTGGTGCTTGTTTTTCCATTCTTGAGATACTTCACTTAACCCTTTTTAAACTTAGTTTTTGTTATCAAGTGAATTTGAAAATAATCTGTCAAAAAATAGCTCGCCATTTTGAGTAGTCATTTCTTCTGCCCTTGAGTTAAATCAAATTATTGAAGTTTTTACTATGCTTTCTCACAGTAGCCAGTTTCAGTCTGAAGAGTGCCTCTCCTTTTCTACAGAAAGATGAGGGAGATATGGTAAAAGATGCAGTAGATTACAATGCAATGTCCTGGTTTCTTTCCATTCTGCTTCTGCCATATAAGAGCTATTTTTGAACTAAGTTAAATACTTCTACCCCTGGACGTCAGCATCCTCATCTATTAAGTGAGGACTGTGTGACCTCTAAGGTCTTGCCAGCTCTGTGATTCTCTGAGAATACTAGATTTCCTTCCTCTTCCTCTTCCTCTTCTTTCTTTTACTCTCATTACTTCTATTCTTTCAGATAAGAATTTTGCCAGCCTTGTTTACTTATTCGCTTTTTCTTCCACCTTTAATTTGCCCAACTTACAGAGTGGGAAAAGTCATACAAGGTCCCCTTTCTCCAGCCTTATGTTAATCTCATACTGATTATTGAGGTGCAGTTTCACACTGTTTAAAGAGCAGAGTGGTTTGGACTCGACTTGGGTTTGAATCCTGGCTCCTCTATTTATTATAATAAATGTGTGACTTTGGGTGACTCATTCAAACTTCTTGTCCACCTGGGGAATAGAGTTAAGAATGTCTGCCTTTTATGTTTGCTGTGAGAATGGCCTGATTTACTCATTTATACCAACATATACAGTTTTCTCCTACTGGATTTCTTGTCTTCAAACAACCAAATTCATTCAGTAAAAAAAATATTTACTGAGTGGTTCCTGTATGAAAACACACTTCTAGATGCTTGGTCAAATAGAGAGCCCTACGTTCTAGAGATAGACTATAAGCAATGCACACAATAAAGAAAATTTCATAGCATATTAGAAGGTAATGATTGTTGTGGGAAACAGAAACAGGAAACAGGACAAAGAGAATTAGAAACCTCAGTGGAAGGAGCAGCTAACGTAATGCAGCTCATAATGCTAGCGAGAAAGAGTAGGAGAGATTTAGAGGAGCGAGAGACTTAGTGAAACGCATATCTGAGGGAAGAGCATCCCATCTAGAGTGAATGGTCCAGCAAAGGCCTGGCGTGGCAGCAGCATGTTTGAGGAGCAGCAAGGAGGCGGTGCATCTGGAGCAGTGTGAGCACGGTGGTATGGGTAGAAGATGATGTCAGAATGCTCATGTGGGGCCAGGCCATATAGGGCCCCATTGTAGGAGTTTTGTTTTACTCTGAGTGGAAGAGAACCTTTGAAGAGATTTTAACAGTGTAGTGCTCAGAATTACCTTGGGTTTTTAAAAACATCACTCTAGCAGCTGTGATGATGAGAGATCAAGGTTTCTCAACCTCAGCACTATTGACATTTTATATCAGATAAACCTTTGCTTTGGGGAATGTCCTGTGCATTGTAGATTGCTTATAGAATCCCTGACCTCTACCTACCAGATGCCAGTAGTGCCACCTCCCCCAGTTGTGACAATCAAAAATGTCTTGCAGATATTACCAAATGCCTCCTGGGGGGGCATGGAATTTCTCCAGATGATAACTTCTTGACTATTGAGGGGCAAGAATAGAAATGGGGAAATCTTTTAAGGGATTTAATAAGACAGGCTAGAGAGCATGGTGGCTCAGACTCGGGTGGTAGTAGATGTGATGAGTAGTGGTTGGATTCTGGAGAGATTTTGAAGGTAGAGATAAATAGAATTCCTGACAGATTGGATGTATAATGTGAGAAAAACAGAGGAGTCAAGAATGATTCACAAGTTTTGGCCTGAGCAAATGGAAGGATGGAATTGTCATTAACAGAGCTATGTAATACTACAGAAGGAACAGGTTTAGAAAGAGCAGTAAAGAAGACCAGGAGTTTAGTGTGGGACAAATTGAGTTTGGGATGGTTAAGTAGACAATCAAATAGGGGTGTCAGGTAGGTGAGTAGACACACAAATCTGCAGTCTGGGAAAGAGTTCTTGGCTAAAAATATTAAAAGTAGAAATCATTGGTTGACAAATTGTATTTAAAGGCATGCAACTGGGTGAGATCTCCAAGGAAGCAAGTATAGACAGAGAAAGAAAAAAGGACCAAAGACTGAGCTCTGGAACACTGCAACAGTGAAAGGTAATGAGACCAGAAGAAATCAACAAAAGAAAGTTGAGAAGCAGTACTAATAGGAGAAAAATAAGAAAGTTGAAGTTCTGATAGCTAAATGAAGAAAATATGTCAAGAAGTGACCAACAGTATAAATTGTTGCTGATAATTCAAGTAAGATGAGACCTGAGAATTGACCTTAGCAATAGGGAGGATGTTAGTGAGTTTATCAAGAGCAGTTTTATTAGGGTGGAGGTAATAGCTTAATTAAAATGAGTTTAAGAAATGAGAATAATATGAAACAACAACTATAGAAAACTCTTTGCTGCAAAGGGAAGCAAAGAAATGGGCTTAGAACTGGTGGATGAAACAATTTTATTTATTTTTTTATTAGAAGTCATATTTGCTTAAAGGTGAATTTTTTTATCTCGGTATATTATGAGGGTACAAACATTTTGGTTACATTTTATGTCTCTGTCTCACCCAAGTGAGGATTAGAAGCATGCCCTTCCCCTCCTCAATGCTCACCACAGCCATTAGTTGTGAGTATATCCCCTTCAACCCCCTTATACCTGGAGAATATTACTACCATGTGAGCACCATAGTATTCATCAGTCAGTGCCAATTTGATGGTGAGTACATGTGGAGCCTATTCTTCCAATCTTGTGATACCTCATTTCACATAATGGGCTCATGCTCTATCCAAGAAAATATAAGAGATGCTAGGTCACTGTCATTTCTTATAATTGAGTAATATTCCATTGTATACATATAACAAATGTTAATAATCTACTCATGAATCGACAGGCACTTAGGCTGTTTCCACATCCTTGCAATAGTGAATTGTGCTGCCATAAACATTCGAGTGCAGATGTCTTTATTATAGAATGTCTTTTGCTCTTTTGGGTAGATGCCTAATAGTGCTATTGATGGATTGAATGGTATTTTTATTTTTAGCTCTTTGAAGTATCTCCAAATTCTTTTCCACAGAGGTTGCACTAATTTGCAGTCCCACCAGCAATGTAAGAGTGTTCCCGTCTCTCCACATCCTCGCCAGCATTTGTTGTTTTGTGATTTTTTTGATAGAGACCAGTCTCACTGGGGTTAGGTGATATCTTATTGTGGTTTTGATTTGTATTTCTCTAATGATTAGAGATGTTGAGCATTTTTTTTAATATATTTCCTGGCCATTATTCTGTCTTCTTTTGAAAAGTTTCTGTTTTGGATAGCTACATGCAGAGGATTAAAACTGGATCCCCACCTCTCACCTCTCACAAAAATCAATTCAAGATGGATAACAGACTTAAACCTAAAGCATGAAACCTTCAGAATTCTAGAAGAAGATGTTGGGAAGACCCTTTCAGACATTGGCCTAGGCAAAGAATTTTTGAAGAAGAGCCCCAATGCAATCGCAGCAGCAACAAAAATAAGTAAATGGGATCTGATCAAATTAAAAAGCTTTTGCACAGCCAAGGAAACTATCATTAGAGCAAATAGCCTACAGAATGGGAGAAAATATTTGCTCTCTACACATCTGATAAAGGGCTGATAAGAAGAATCTACCTAGAACTTAAATCAACAAAAAAAAGATCAAACAACCCCATCAGCAACTGAAACAATTTTTTGGTTTTTGGTCTTAAGATAGAAAAAATAACAAGATATTCCTATGTTGATTAGAATTTTCCAGTACAGAGGGAGGGGCCAAGACAGCAGACTAGAAGCAGGCTGCACATATCATTTTCACAGAGAAGATCAAAAGTGGCAAGTAGATATTGACCTTCCGGTCAGTCATCTAGGAGAGAGTATTGGAAACAACAGAGAGGCAACAGGAAGCACCCAAAGTGAAGGATAGGGAAGTGGGGTGACCTGCTTGACAGGATTGTAGGTACTGGGGGAAGGTGTCTGCACGTGAGGAAGAGACACAGGAAAGAACCCTGGGGCTCGGCATTTATCCCATGGACATTGCAATTGGATCTGTGGGAGGGCCCCTCCACCACAGCAGCATACAGGAAGCTCACTGGAGATCGTGTAGCAGCATTGCTCCAGAGAGAAGGCACAGTAAGGTCCTGCTGGTTCCTGAAACCTGGGCACTGCAGCTGGCACCGTTTTTAGGTCCTAGCCCCAGAGCACTACATCTACCAGATGGTCAGATCTGTTGCTGCCTCCTCATTGCACCTACCAGGCCAGTGAAGGAGCAGGAAGGCTGTGTGCTCTTGTGCCACAACATGGGCATGTGCCATAACCACCCCCCCTGCCACTGGGGGACAGGCAGAGGAGGCATGGACATGGCATTTGCTGCTACCTCCTGGATGACCCTTCCCAGCCACAGCTGCTACAAGACCTGGCTCCTGGCTCCCAATTCCACTGGCTGTGTAGCACTGCCACCAACAAACCTAGGCAGGGTGAATCCTCACACCATCACTGCCATTTCCACAGCTGCTGCTAGACCTGGGCAGGGTGAACACCCAGGCCTTTGCATGCTACCTGCCCCCTGCACGTCCACTGTGTCCCACTCACCTGTGGCAACCACAGGGGAGCAGGGAGATACAGGAGAGCATGGTGTTAAAGGCTGACAGTTAAAGGCCCCTCTCCTACATGGCCAATCTTCTGGAGAACTCAAGCACATCAGCCAGGGACCTCTCCATCTCTTTACTGAACAACAGAGTTCCCAGCAGAAGAGACCACATGTGTCACAAAGCAAATTCTCATATCTGTTTTGAGCTTAGAGAAGAGGTTCCAGATAAGAAGGAACCACCATAAAAATTCAGGCAACATGAAAACAAAATTGTTTTAATACCTCTAAAGGATCATGATAGCTCTCCAGCAATCGACTCCAATGAAAAGAAAATTGTTGAAATGCTAGATATGGAATTTAGAGTATGGATCACAAGTAAGATCAAAGGAATTGATGAGAAAGGTGAAATCCAACTCAAAGAAACACAAATAAATTCAGGACATGAATGAAAAATTTACTAAAGGAATAGGTAATATAAGAAAAAATAACAAAACTTCTAGAAATGAGAGAGTCATTTAGGGAATGTAAAAATACAGTGGAAAGTTTTGACAATAGACTAGACCAAACAGAAGAAAGAATTTCAGAGCTGGAAGACAAGGCTTTTGAATTATCCCAGTCAGTCAAAAATGAAGAAATAATCAAGAAGAATGAACAATCTCTCTGAGATATATGGGATTATGTAAAATTAACAAATATAATAATCACAGATATACCTGAGAGTGAAGAAGAAAAAGCAAAAAGGATGAAAACCTATTTGAGAGAATATTGGAGAAAACTTCTCTTGTATTTATAGATATTTAGACATTCAGATGCAAGAAAGTCATTGAACACCTAGAAAATTCAAGGCAAATAGGACATCACCATGGCACCTTAGTTATCAGTCTTGCCCAAGCCAGTGTAAAGGATAAAATACCACAAGCTGTGAGATGAAAGTGTCAAGTAATTTACAAAGGAAAACCTATCAGAGTAATGACGGACTTCTCAGCAGAAACTTTATAAGCCAGAAGGGATTGGGGTCTCATTTTTAGTCTTCTTCAACAGAAAAACTCCCAGCCAACAATTTTGTATCCTACAAAACTAACTTTCAGAAATGAAGGAGAAATAAAGTCTTTCTAAGAGAAGCAAACATTAAAGGAATTTGTCAACACCAGACCTGCCCTATGAGATATGCTTAAAAGTGCTCTAAACATAGAACAGAACAGTCGATACCCAAACAGTTGATAACCACCAGTGTAAAAACACCCCAAAATTAAAGCTCACAGCTCTTATAAAACAGTAACAAAATGAAGAAAATAAAGCAACCAGACAACAATCAACATGATGAACAGAACAGTATCTTACATATCAATACCAACATTAAATGTAAATGGTCTTAATGCTCCACTTAAAATATATGTATTGCCTGAATAGATTAAAAATGCAATCTAAATATATGCTATCTCCAAGAAACCCATTTAACTTGCAAAGATTCTCATAGACTCAAGGTAAAGGGGTAGAAACAAAATATTCCATGTAAATGGAAACCAAAAGCAAGCAGGAGTAGCTGTTCTCATATCAGATAAAATAGACTTTAAATCAACAATGGTAAAAAAAAAAAAGGCAAAGATGGTCAGTATACTGATAAAGGGATCAACTGAACAAGAAGATATAATAATCCTAAATATATATACGCTTAACACAGGATCCACCAGGTTCATAAAACAAATTCTACTAGATCTAAGCAAAGAAATAAACAGCAACATCATAATAACCAGGGACTTTAACACTTCACTGACAGGATTAGACAGATCATTGAGGCAGAAAAACAACAAATAAACACTGGACTTAAATGAGACTCTATAACAAGTGGACCCATCAGATATTTATAGAACATTCTACCCCTAAATTGCAGAATATACATTCTTCTCATTAGTACACGGGTCATTTTACAAGACAGATCATATTATCACATATCCATAGAACAAGTCTCAGTAAAATTAGAAACATTGAAATCATATCATGTATCTCAGACACAGTGAAATAAAACTATAAAACAATTATAAGAGGAACTCTCAAAACTTCACAAATACATGGAAATTAAATAACTTATTGCTGAACAATCCATGGGTCTATGATGAAATCAAGATGGAAATCAAAGAATTTTCAAATTAAATAACAAAGATGACATAAGCTTCCAAAATTTCTGGGATGTAACAAAAGCAGTGATAAGAGGGTAGTTCATAGCCTTAAATGCTTACATCAAAAAGACAGAAAGATCACAAATTAACAACCTAATGTCACACCTCAGGAAACTAAAAAAAGAAGAACATACTAAACCCAAAGCTAAAAGAAGAAAATAAATAACAAAGGTGAGAGCAAAACTAAATGAAATGAAAACCAAAAAAAGAAAAGAAAAAGAAACAATACAAGGGAGCAATGAAACAAAAAGATGATTCTTTGAAAAGATAAATAAAATTGATAGACCATAGCCAGGCTAACCAGAAATAGAAGAGAAAGGATTCAAATAAGCTCAATGAGAAATGAAAAAGGAGACATTATGAATGATACCACAGAAATATAAAAATATCTTCTGAGACTACTATGAAAACCTCTACATACACAAACTAGAAAATCTAGAGGAAGTGGATACATTTTTGGAAACACACAACCTCCCAAACTTTAACCAAGAAGAAATAGAAATCCTGAACAGACCAGTAATGAGTAATGAGATTGAAACAGTAATAAAAATTCTCCCTCCACCAACAAAAAAAAAAAAAAAAGAAAGAAAAAAAAACCCCCAGGCCTAGTCAAATTCTACCAGATCTACAAAGAAGAACTGCACAATCCTATTGAAACTCTTCCATAATATCAAGAGGAAGGGAATCCTCCCTAACTCGTTCTATGAAGCCAGTATAACTCTGATACCAAAGCCAGAAAAGGAAACAACAATAAAAGAAACCTACGGACCAATATCCCTCATGAACATAGATGAAAAATCCTCAACAAAATACCAGCAAACAGTCCAATAGCACATCAAAAAGATAATTCCTCATGATCAAGTTAGTTTAATCACAGGGATGAAAGGATGGTTTAAGATATGCAAATCAATAAATGTGGACTACCACATAAACAAAATTAAAAAAAAACCCAAAAACCAAATGATCCTCTCAATAGATGCAGAAAAAGCATATGATAACATCTATTGCCCTTCATGATAAAAACCCTCACAAAACTAGGCCTAGAAGGAACATACCTGAAATTATAAAAGCCACATATGACAAACTCACAGCAACATTATAGTGAATGGAGAAAAGTTGAAGCACTCTCCCTAAGAACTGGAGCAAGATAAGAGTGCCCATTGTCACCATTTCTATTCAGTATAGTACTATAAGTCCTAGCCAGGGCAATCAGGGAAGAAAGAAATGAAGGGTATCCAAATCAGTAAATAGGAAGTCAAACTATCCCTGTTTGCTGATGATACACTCTTATATCTAGAAAACCCAGAAAAAACTCCATGAAAAAACTCCTAGAATTGATAAATAAATTCACTAAAGTCTCAGATTACAAAATTAATGTACACAAATTAGTAGCATTTCTGTATACTAGTAACAGTCAAGCTGAGAGTCAAGTCCAGAACTCAATTTACCATTTACAATAGCTATAAAAAATACCTAGTAATATCCTTAACCAAGGAGGTGAAAGATCTAAACAAGAAGAACTACAAAATACTGAGGACAAATGATAGATGACACAAACAAATGAAAAAAAATCCCATGATCATGGATTAGAAGAATTAACATTGTTAAAATATTCATACTTTTTTTCAAAGAACCAACGTTTTGTTTTATTAATCTTCCGTATAGTTTCCCTGTTGTCAATTTCATTTAGTTCTGATTTGATCTTAATGATTTCACTTCTTCTGCTGGGTTTGGGGTCGGTCTGTTCTTCCTTTTCTAGCTCTTTGAGATGATTCATTAGGTTGTCTATTAGTGATCTTTTCGATTTTTAGATATAGCCATTTATGGAAATAAACTTTCCTTTCAGGACTGCTTTAGCTGTGCCCCACAGGTTTTGATAACTTGTGTCTCCTTTGTCATTTAGTTCAAATAATCTTTTGATTTCCATCTTGATTTCCTCGTTTATGAAGAGATCATTCAGCAGAAGCTTGTTTAGTTTCCATGACTTTGTGTAGAAATGAGAGTTCCTGTTAGGGTTGATTTCTACAATTATTCCATTGTGATCTGAATAGATACATGGTATAATATCTATTTTTTTAAATTGTTCGAGACATGCTTTGTGTCCTAGGATATGGTCAATC
>VBSM01000662.1:7619747-7723221 GCA_008086735.1 Cheirogaleus medius
TACGTAACCTTAATATTTGTACCCCCATAATATGCTGAAATAAAAAAAATAAAATATTCATACTGCCCAAAGTGACTTACAGATTCTACACAATTCCCACAAAAATACCAATGTAATCTGGCACAGACCTAGAAAAAACAATCCTAAACTTATATGAAACCACAAAAGAGCCCAAATAGCTAAAGCTATTCTAAGGAAAAAGAACAAATCTTGAGTTATCACATTACCTGAATTTAAATTATACTACAAGGCAATAGTAACCAAGACAACATACTACTGGTGTAAAGATAGAGACATAGACCAATGGTGTAATAGTAGAGACATAGACCAGAATAGAGAACCCAGAAATTAAGCCATATAGCTACAACATCTTATTTTCTACAAAGCAGACAAAAACGTACACTGGGGAAAGGGAGCCCTATTCAATAAATGGTGCTTGGAACATTGGGTAGCCACATGCAGAAGAATGAAACTGGATCTCGATCTTTAACCATATACAAAAAGTAACTCAAGATAGATTAAAGACTTAAATGTAATACCTGAAACCATAAAAATTCTAGAAGAAACCGTAGGAAAAACTTCTGGACATTGGCCTGGGGAAATAATTTATGACTAAGACTCCAAAAGCAAATATGGTAACAAGAAAAATAAATAAATAGGACTTAATTAAACTAAAATGTTTCTGCCTAGCAAAGGAAATAATCAACAGAGTAAATAGACAACCAACAGAATGGGAGATAATATTTGCAAACTACACATCCAACACAGGATTACGTCCAGAATCTACAAAGAAGTCAAACAAATCAGCAAAAAAACCAACAAAACAAATAACCTCATCAAAAGGTGGGTGAAACATGAACAGAATTTTTTTTTTCAAAAGAAGACAGATGGCCAGCAAACATATGAAAATATGCTATGCATTACTAATTATCAGGGAAATGCAAATTAAAACCACAATGAGATTACCACCTTACGCCTGCCAGAGTGGTCATTACTAAAAAGGCAAGAAACAGTAGTTGTTGGCATGGCTGGGGTGAAAAGGGAACACATATACACTGTTGGTGGGAATTTAAACCAGTACAATCTCTATGAAAAACAGTATGGAGATTCCTCAAAAAACTAAAAGTAGCCTTGTCATTCAATTCAGCAATCCCATTAGTGTGTATCTACCCCAAAAAGACACCTGCACCAAAATGTTTATTGCATCACAATTCACAATTGCAAAGATATGGAATCAATCTAAGTGCCCATCAACTGAAGAATGGATAAAGAAAATGTGGATACACCACCATGGGTATGTGTGTGTGTGTGTACATACATACATACATATACATATATAAACATGTATATACCATGAAATAGTACTCAGCCATAGAAAGGAATGAAATAATGCCTTTTGTAGCAATTTGGATGGAACTGGAGACCATTATCCTAAATGAAGTATCTCAGGAATGGAAAAACAAATACCACATAAGTGAGAGCTAAATGAGGGGTATATATGGCCATACAGTGGCGTAGTGGATATTGAAAACTAAGAAATGTGGAGAGTTGGAGGGAATGAGGGATAAAAATCTACCTATTGAGTACAATGTACACTATTCTGATAACAGGTACACTAAAAGCCCTGACTTGAGCATTATACAATTCATCCTTGTAACAAGAAAACACATGTATCACCTAAATCTTAAAAAAGTAGAAAAAAAGAAATTTCCAGTACAAAGGGAAAATTTGATATTGTAGGAGAGGGGAGAACTCCTGGAGTGATGTCCTCAAACATGTCAGAGGGTGTGGGGTCTGCTCTATGCAAATGGATAAATCGCCTTCAGGTAGGATCCTGGAGAGAGATTTTGTTTAACAACAGGAAGGCAGATTGTGCCTGCATATGCTGATAGGTAGCTTGATGTGATGACAGAAGTCTAAAAATTCTCTTCTGATCTCTTCAGTTTTCTCAGAAAATAGGAAGCAAGGTCATCAGCTGAAAGTGGGGATACAAAGGAACTGATAGATGTTTCAGCAGAGAGAAGGTGCTAAGTAGTCATCTAAAACAGAGTAAATGGACTAGGTACCAATTGCTCGATTTCCTGGCAGCATTAAGGCCCACATGAGGTTTGTAGTCATGAAGTTACTAGACAACACGGCTATGTGTGGGTTTTTTTCCAGCCAGGTTAAGCTGCATGAGTGCAGCATGGAGTAAGTACACGGGGAGTTGGATTTAAGGGCTATGGCTCTGACAAAGTGAGAAAGGAAAAAGTTGTTGAGAGTATATACAACAGAGTGATTATAATTATTAGCTACAGGATTTAAACTGTGTGAGGGAAAGGAATATGAATCTCAAAGGAATGAGGTCCAGTGAGAAAGTGGTAGGATTATTAATTGTGATGAGGATGAAAGATTATGGAGTTTGTCAAAGCGAGTGAGTGGAAAAAATAGGATTAGAATGAATAAAATTGGAGATATTGAAGTAATTAGTAGTGACAAAATCCAGGGAAAGTCCATGGAAAAGTATTGCTAAGGTCGGGGAGAACAAGATCATTAGAAGAGAGATGTCAAGGACCTGAGAGATCATTGCCATTTACTAGATGTGTAATCTTAGAGAAGTTGAGGACTAGAATAACATGCTGAAAAGTCCCACAATAAATTGATCTTAATCTTTCTGATCCTCTATTTTACCATCTATAAAATGAAGCTTTTTCTGCCTACTTTAGAGGACATTTATGAGGATCAAATGGAACAATGTATCAGGAAGTGTCTTGCAAACAATGCTCCAGTGTAAAAACATGAACATTTTATTACATTTGTTGCTGTGCATGCCTACAGAGTGTGGGGCAAGTATTTGGTGAAGGACTGAACAGTTTAGATTTTATAAATTAACAATAGGGAGCTATTTTAGGATCCTAAAGGAGAAAGCGACATAATTAAATGGGTTTATTTAATTTACACTGGATAGAGATAAATTTGTAATTACTTACTGATTGTCTCTGCTCTCTTGCTTTTCCAGTACAACTTTTACACTATCCCCAAACTTATGAGTTGTATCATCTCATTTCCCTTACCTCAATATTCCAGTTGTTTACATGGTAAAGTCTATATTCCTTTGCCTGATGTTTCATAACCTCCAGGGTCTGAAGTAATTTGCTTTTCCACCTCCGCACCCTGCTCACCTGCTGTGCAGCCTATCCTCTTCCGAGATCCCAGAGTATAGCATGACCCTTCATGCTTCTGTGCCTTCGTTCATGTTCTTCCTTCAGCCTGTGGTACTGTTCCTCACAATGGAATTACTCAAATAATGATTCCACTGGTAACATTATTTGATTTCGCATGCCACATATTCAATATAACCTTTCGCCAAAGTTCAAATATAAACTTATATATATATATATATATGCATGTGTATATGTGTGTGTGTGTATGCACATATATAAATTGTTAAACAATTTAAAGTGCTTATGTGTCTGTCTTACTGGGCTGTAAGCTCCATTAGGGCAGAGATCATGTCTTATTTATCTTAGTAGAAATGGACCATGAATTCCACACTCATAAGGACCAATTATGTTTTTTTTTTCATGCTCAGCATACATTTGTGGATTGAATAAATGAATGGAAGAATGACTAAAGGTTCCCTATGCACAAGCCACCATGCTGAGTTCTATGTTGAATATTTTTTTAAAACCCAGTAAGTATGTGCTCAATAAAATTTGATTCATTTAAGTGTTCCTAAAGTAAAGAATTTCCCCCAGTGAACTGGAAACTGCCTGCAGAGTAAGAACAAATGGAGTCTGACATGTCAACTAAGTAAAACAAGGCAGTCTTGGAGGAATGGAAAATGAGGAAAGAGAACGAGCATGGGATCAGGACCTCGGATTTCCAGGGCCAGCCAGTATACTGGCTTTATGACTCCAGCCACCTTGAAACATCTCTGAACATCAGTGTCCTCATCTATAAAATGAGGCATTTGATTATGTGATCTTTAAGGTCCCTTCCAATGCTAACACTTCATGATTCTAAAATGCTATGAAATCATCAGAGTTGCTGTCAAACTCAAAATAAAATGTTGCCAAGGAGAGCCACTTGTGAATTGCTAGATGGCTAATAATCTTGACTGGACAATATAACTGTTTACAAGGGAGAATATCAAATTATAATTCTTTTATTTCTTGTCTAAGGCAAGAGGATTGGTTCTGCAAATCATACACTGTTCTTAGCTCAAAGTCCTAGACAAGTTTTATTCCCTTGCTCTGGTTTAAAGAGCACGAGTTAATGCACATCTTCCATCTAGATGGAAAATGTATGCCCCAGCTCTGTTTTAGAGGGCATGAATAAATGTGCATCTTCTTCAATCTAGATGGAAAATGTGGCATACTTCAGGTTGAGCTCCAACCAATGTGCAGAGAATCACTTCTGGAATCATGAGAGAGACAGAAAAAAAATAACCCTGCACAACTTCAACCAAATTGGAATTGATATTTGTTGCAGAGCCTGGAGGCTTGCCTGTTGGCAGAAGTAGATTTTTCCCAATTGGTTGCAAAAGTCTAATGATATGAAACAACAGCTGGCCTTGTAATTCCTAATAGAGTGCATATGCTCCTGATATTTGAGAGTGACCATGACAGCACGCCCAGTAGGGATCTCACTAACCCTCAGAAGATAGTCTCGTTCTTTTTGAAAATCATATATGGTCTTGTGCATACATGCCTGTTTTTGAAGAATCTGGGATTAACAGGAGAGACACATAGAAAAAACAAGAATAAACTTTTATTTGCTTAGGGCAAAACCTAAAGGTCTCGTAATTCAATGTATTAGTTCATGACTGATTGCACTCTTTTCCATTGCTACAGAAGAAGCAGTATGGCATAATGGAAAAACCATGGGCTTTGGAGGCAGGTGGCTCTGGTCTTAACTAGTAGCTCCTCAGTTTACTAGCTAAGTGGCTTTATGGAAGTTACTTAATATCTTTCAGTCTGTTTATTCATCTGTAAAATAAGAACACATTACTATTGCACAGAATTGTAAAGAAGTAGGTCTTAAGGTTGGTAAAACACATAGATCCTTTATATATACTAGATTTCCTTTTTGATTATAAAAGTTCTGTGCTGTGATAATGCTAGCGAGAATTGGTATCTTAAACAATTTAAAGGTGCTGTTTTAAAGTTGAGGATGAAACTTTTAGTTTTACATACAGAAAAGCTATGCAGTATTGTTCTCAAGTGAGTGTCAACTGCAGTGGTTGGTTGTCCAGTGCCTTTTAGGAAGGAGCCTCAGCAGGCTGGCTTCATGGGTGTGCGTCCTGGGCAGCGGCAAAGGGCTTTGTATTTAGAAGGGCCTCACACTTGGTTAAATGCTCTGCTGTTGATGCCTTGAAATTGTTAATAATCTTTGAACAAAGGCTTTGCATTTTCATTTTGCACTGGGCCTTCCAAATTATGTAGTCAATCCTGAGACTTAGGAGAGAAATTTAGTGCTATATGCATGCTTGCTCAAATTTATGGGAAAAAGTGCACATATATGGAGGGTACTCTACTTTATAATAAAAATAGGTATATTAACATTTATGCTTTTAGTTTCAAAGGATAAAGTTAATTCTGAGTTGGTTTTGTAGAGTCTAAATGGAGCACATTTCACATTTACATATTTAAGCATAATAAAGATTGGGAGATAAACCAAAGAGTAATAAAAGCATTCACTTACAAATACTCTCAAGCAAAGATGACCAAGGGGCAATGATTAGTAGCATTCTGCAGCTTAGACAACTTGGGTTCAAATCCCAGCTTTGCTTACTAACTGTGTAACTTTGGGAAAGTTACTAAGCCTAATTTTTCCTCAGTTTATCATCTATAAAATAGAAGAGTAGCAATTTCATTGGGGAATTGTAGAAATTACATAACTTAATATATATAAAGCTCTCTCACTGATTGACACAGTTAGTGCTCAGTAAGTATAGCCTATTATTATCATCTACAAAGTACAAACTAGAAAAGTTCCACTTTCATTTGTAAATAATATACATTTGCTACTTCAAGGGATTTGAAAACCTTTCAGTTTAAAATAATAAAGTTAACTTCAAATTTATTGACATTGTGAGTTTTACAAGTCTTAGAGTCATGGCCACATGAGAATAATGTGTACATTTAAAACTTTATGAAGACAATTATGAATAGATAAACTTAGCACCTGAGAAAAAAACATTTAAGTATGAGTCATTCGTTTGTATTTATTTATTCATTTAACAGCTATTCATTGAGTACTTGTTACATGCCAGGCTCTGTGCTAGGTGCTAGTGATAAATCAGTGAAGATGTCTCTCTGCTCAAATAGTTCATCGTCTAATAGAGAATACAGACTTGTAATCAAGTTACAATTAGAGTATGTAAAGGTCTACAAAAGGAATAAGTACAGGGTACAATGGGATCCAAAGGAAATGACAACTAACTCATTCTTGAGGAAGAAGGGGATCCGAGAGGGCTTCAAAGAGGAAGGAAGATTTCAGATGAGACCTGAAAGGTCCTCAGGAGTTAGCTACATGAAAAGGGAGGAGCAGTATTAGCAAAGTTCTCAAGTTGTTTGTAAAAGTTGCACAGAAGCAGCATGACTGATATGCAGAGTGAGGTGGAAGAGTAGTGAGACAGAAGACTGAATTAAGTGGAGAGGAGCTATATTATTGACTTTGTAAGGCATGTTAAAGATTTGGACCTTATCCTGAGGGCATATTGAGTCTTTAAAATTTTAAAGGGTTGAAAGCATGATTAATTTAGAGTTTAGAAAATTTACTGATTCCACTATGAGTAATTGATAGGAAGAGGGAGATTATTATTGGCAGGAAGATAGAAGGCTGTGAAATAATCCAGTGAGAGATGATAAGTACTTGAACTAAGGTAGTGACAATAGTAATTGTATAATAATAAATGGACAGAGTCCATTCTTAAAGGAGATAGAAACATGAGGACATTGAGGAAGGGAGTAGAGGAAGAAGTAGGAATGATCACCAGGTTCCAGGTTTGGGTAATTGTGCAGTTGGTGATAAATCACTAATATCCCTGTTTAAAAGGAGTAGGATTGGGAAGAGCGAAGGCTTATATAGTAATGAATTTAGTTTGCAATAAGACAAGTTTGGGGTGTCCTTGGACCATAAAATAGAAATGTTCAATAGGCAGTTAAATAGCTGAGATCTTGGTTTAGAAAAATATTTTGAGAATCATTAGCATAGAGATGAAAAGTTAAGTTATGAAAGGAAGGAAGTGTATTTAGAGTGAGAAGAAGTTAGCAGTTTGGACAGGACTCTGAATCAGATGGAGGCAGATAAAAGAAAAATAGTTCACAAAGATCAAGAAGCATCCAAACAGAAGAAAAACCAGGAACTCTTTAGATATCAAAGAATCTAAAGAAAGAAAGTGTTTCAAGAAGTGAGGAATAGCAAAAAACATCTAAAAGCACAGATACATCAAGTAAGGTGAGGAGTATTGAGACATTGCCCATTAAAGTCTGCAACAAGGGCACTGCTTATCTTGGTAAGGAAATGGCAGTAGAGTAAGAAGCCACCTTGCATATTATGAAAGAAGAAATGGAAAGTGAGGAGGAAGACAGGAAGGATTCCTATAGATAATGGTGGCTGGCTAAAATTGAATCTATATACACATTAAAAAAATGAAATTCAAAAAAAGAAAGAAAATAATATCAACCATGCCTACCACATAATAAGGAAATAGAGATGATGTAAAATCCAATTAACATGTAAATAGAAAAATAAACACCCAAGATAAGTAGAGTAGGTTGCAGAGCTCACAATGGAGCCGAAAGCCAGTCAGGGAATGAGCAGAGAAGATAAGCTAATGTAGTGAATTCCTTGCAGTGGTGGAACATAGGTTAATGTCAATTAAGATCCGCCCCTAGATAGAGCTGGAACCCATTCTGCTAAGTGAAGTATCCCAAGAATGAAGAAAAATAAGCACCACATGTACTCACCAGCAAATTGGTTTCACTGATCAACACCTAAGTGCACATTTAGGAATAACATTTATCAGGTGTCGGGCAGATGGGAGGGGGGAGGAGGGGATGGGTGTATACATACATAATGAGTGGGATGGACATGCTTGAAGCTCTGACTGGTGGGGAGGGGGGTAAGGGCAATATATGTAACCTAAACATTTGTACCCTCATAATATGCAGAAATAAAAAAAAAGATCTACCCCAAAAGGAGAGGGACTCACTGTGAGTGGGAAATACTAACAACAAATCAGAAGATCTGGTGAGTCAAAGCCTTGGATACTTGGGAGTCAAAAGGAAAGGACTTGGAAAGTGTGCAGGAACAGGCTTTGGAAGACAGGGAGACATTTTAAAAGTTGGAGATTTATTTGGAGACTGAGTGGTGAGGGGAAAGCAGAAACCATGTAAAGCTAAGGATTTTTACTGAGTCACCCTGCTATTTGTTTTCCATCTAGTCTGTTATTTGCTCTTTTTCCTCTCTTTCTGACTTCTTTTGGATTAATTTAGTATTTTTATTGATTTTATTTTATCTTCTCTCTTGGCTTATTAGCTCTAATTTTCTTTTATTTTAGTAGTTGCTTTGGGGTTTATAGTGTGCATCTTTAACTTACCCAAATCAACCTTTAAGAGAAGTTATATTACTTCATATACATTGTAACATCCTTACCATAGTATACTTCTCTTTCTCCCCTGCTGACGTTGTAATGCATTTTGTTTTTTACAGATGTTATAAACTCTACACTACATTGTTATTATTTTTATTTAAAATTAAAGTGATATTTAAGGATGTTTAAATAATAAGAAAAGATTCTTACAGGTGTATCCACATAGCTACCACTGCCAGTATTCTTCATCCCTTCAGGTAGGTACATATTTTCATCTGGTGTCACTTGCTTTCAACCTGAAGGAACTCCTTTAGCATTTCTTGTAGTGTAGATCTGCTAGTGATGCATTCCTTTGGCTTTTGTTTGTCTAAGGATCTCTTTCTTTTTTGAAGGAATTCCCTTCATTTCTGAAGAACAATTTCACTTCGTATAGAATTCTAGGTTTCTTTCAGTACTTTAAAGATGTTTCTCCACTGCCTTCTCACTTGCATTTTTTCTGATAAGAAATCTGTAACCATCCTTACCTTTATTCCTATATTTGTAAATGTGTCATTGTTCTTTGGATACTTTTACACTTTTCTTTTCATTGCTGTTTTTGAGCAATTGGATTATGATGTGTGTTGGTATAATTTTCACCATGACTCTTGTCCTAAGGTTTTTTTTGTTTTTTTTTTTGTTTTTTAGATTCTAAGATCTGTGGATCTATAGTATTCATTGAATTTGGAAAAAAAAATTGGCCATTATTTTTTCAAATACTCTTTCTGTGATCTACTTCTCCTTTAGGGACTCCAATTACATATATTAGCTGTCCCACAGTGCACTGATGGCCATTTAATTTTTTTAAAATTATTTTTCCTCTGTATTTTATTTTGGAGACTTTCTATTGTTTTGTCTTCCATTTCACTAATTTTTCTTTTGTGGTGTCTAATCTGCTATTAATCCCATCTAGTGAATTATTTTTATCTCAGACATTATAGTTTGCATTTCCAAAAGTTTATTTTTTGTCTATATTATGCCTTCCATAGCTCTATTTAACTTTTTGGATATATGGAATGTAGTTACAATAACTGTTTTAATATTCTTGCTTGGTAATTTTAATATCTATATCTATTTTGGGTGATTTTTGGTTGATTGAAGTTTTTCCTCATTAGAAGTCATATTTTCTTGGTTTGCATGTCTGGCATTTGTTGTTGTTGTTTAGATTTCAAACATTCTGAATTTTAACTTGTTGGGTACTAGAAATTTTTATATTCTGATAAATAGTCTTAAAGTTTATTCTGGGATGTACTTAAGTTACATGGAAAGAATTTGAGATTTTTGGGTTTTCCTTCAGATGGGATTGGAGAATTGTTCATTCTAGGGCTAATTCTTCTCTAGCACTGAGATGAGTTCCTTCTGGGCACTATATTCCATTACTCATGCATTATGAGGTCTTCCAGTCTGGCTGGTAGAATAGACACTACCTCTAGCCCTGTCCATGTACCAGGCACTGTTATCTTTAATCTTTGGGTGGGTCTTCTTCAATCTCAGGTAGTTAACTTACATACCTGCCTTCAGCTGTATACTTCAGAAAAAGCCTCTGTTTCCAGAGTTTCCCTTCTGTTAAGTCCCTTTCTCTCCAGGAATCTGATCTGAAAACTCTAGTTGCCTTATTCTTTCAGGACCATCTGCTTCTCCCCAACTTAGAGAGTCCACTGGACTCTGATTGGGCTCCCACTTCTTGAACAGAGGCCTGGAAACTCTCTTAAGAACCTTGATAACCATAGGGCTCATCTTTCTTGTTTCCCATTTCTTGGAGAAATCTGTCCTTTGTTGCCTAATATCCAGTGTCTTGAAAATTGTTTCATACAGATTATTCAACATGTTTTTTTGGTTGGTTCAGACAGGAGGGTTAATCTGGTCCTTATTAATCTTGGCCAAAAAGAGAAGTCTAGAAACTCATAATTTTTAAAATATATGTATATATTTCCTAGCTCTGTTTACTTAAGATGCCTAAAAGAATATCTTTCCAGTAACAATAAGCAACTTAGTGCCTAGATTTTTGTTTCTACTATAATTTCTTAGTTAAAGAATGAGGATGATTTGGTGAAATGGCTGATTCTAGGTCTTGGCTTGGGAAATAACAAGGTTATCATGGGACCTTTTTTATGTTAGAAAGCAAAAATTCCAAGACTAACAGGGGTATGTCAGGTGGGGCTTCCACAGGCCAAATCACCATTGGAAGTGACAATTATATAAAAATTTTATTGTGAAATTGGTAAATAAATGAAAGTGATAAGTATCCATTTTAAAAGAGAAATTGTAGTGTCCTCCTAGTCGATGAAAGAAAACTCTTATAGAAAAATACCAGCTAATAAACAGAGAAAATTATATAATTGGAAAGAATATTCATTGCTTTACAACTCTATAATGAAATTACTGATTGTGGTAATGACTATCAAATCTACTAAAACCATTAGATGAAATGTTAATTAAGAATGATACATTCACACATAGCCAATTTTCTAATTGTAAGGATAAAATGAAACTATTACAATGGAAAGATCTGACTCTTGCCATCTTAATTAAGTGTTCAAATTTGGCATCATCAACAATAATACAGTCTGATTTTATATGCCACCTAATGTAATACAACATAAAGTAACAGCATTCTGTATAAGGTATTCCTATTGAAAATGTTTAAACCAAAGCTAATTATTTCTTTAAACCAAACTTCCAGTTTATAGGCATGTAGGAAATAAGAGAAACAAGATAAATGACATCCAGATGGAAACAATCAATCAAGCAAATTCAGATTGTAGGAATTCTACAAGATGACTTCTCCAGTCTCTTCAAAAATCAAAGGTATTGAACTGTTATCAATTAAGAGAAACTAAACAGATATAATAACCAAATATGATGGGTAAACCTTAATTGAATTTTTGTTCAGAGAAAAAATGCTAAGTAAGATATTTTGTGGACAATTGTGGGATATTTAAATAGAGACTGGTATTATGGTATGTCAGGTATTTATATTTAATTTTCTCCCAGGCAATAATATTGTGGTTATATAGGAAAATGTCCTTATTCTGAAAAAATGTAGGGACATCTTTATTTTTAGGAGTGTCATGATGTCTGTATCTCACTTTGAAAGGGCAAAATGTTCATAGTTATTCCATCTAAATCTTTGACCTGGGATGCACTTTACTTCACCCTTTCCTATACATTTAAAACTTTTCATAACACAATGCTTGCTGGGAGAAAGAACATATCCTACTAAACATTTTAATACCTAGAAAATGGTCCTAAGGAATTAATGATGAATGGTGACAAAATTATTAACCAACGGAATGTCCATAATGAAATAACTTAAGTGTATAACAATTATAAATACAAATAATTTAGTTGTGTATTCTCAAAAGGAAAAAAAATCCCAATAGGACTTTTTTTGTCAGATTAATTATAAAATTTATGTAGAGCAGCAAAGGGCAAAGAATAAGTAATGTATTTCTGAAAAGGAAAGAAGGGAGCAAAGACTTGTGTTTCAATAAATAAAGATTATAAAGCTCTTTTAAAGTTAAGAAAGTATGGTGTAGGGGTGGATTATTGACTGAGGGAACAAAACAGAAAACTCACAAGTCAGAGTATGTATAAATGGAATTTTGATATATGATACAGATGGCATGACATATTACTAAAGAAAGGAGAAACTACTTAGTAAATGGACTGGGAATAGTTATAATTCATATGAGAGAAAAATGAATTTGAAGCATATCTCAAACCACAGACAAGAACCAATTCCAGATAGATAAAGACCCTAAATGTTGAAAAATGTTGTGAAGGGAAGAAAGAAAAATGTCAATAGTTGGAGGAGAACATGAGGTTGGGAGATTTGTTTTGTTTTTAAAGATGGGGGAAACTTGAAAAGATTCAGAAAAGCATCCAGTAGAGAGGAAAATATAGAAAAGAGGAGAAGTGTCTCTGAGAAAGCAGATGACAATTGGACAAACAGCAAACTTACGGCCATAGAGCACAGGTCCAGCAATTCCTAAACGAATGGACTAACAAATGCAAGGGAAGGAATCAGCTTAGATGGAATGTGCAGGAGTTGGTTCAGGGCGGTAATCTTTGTTGTTGTTTTTTTCCACTGACAGGTGCGAAAGTGGAGCAGCAGGTGCAGCTACTGATCGGTTTGCTCCTTTTGTGCCTCTTTCCTTTAGGCTTCAGAAACAGGCCGTGAGCCAGGGCAGATAACCCACTGTGGCTAAAAGTCAAACAAACTCCTCAAACTCAAAGGGCATAGGAAGTGTGTAGATATAAAAAAAAAGTGTACTGTAATCAGACAGAAAGAAGGCTACTTAAGAGGAAATATCCTCATGAGTGTCATTTGCTTCCTTGCTTGCTGTTGATGTTTGTTTTTCTTAACCGTGGCACCAGTATGCTACCTCAAAGGAGAATGATCTCAGGAGATCAAAAATGGCAAAAATCTTGTATATATACACAATGGAATACTATTCAGCCATAAGAAAGAATCAAATCCTGTAATTTGCAGCAATATGGATGGAACTGGAGGCCATTATGTTAAGTGAAATAAGCCAAGCACAGAGAGACTAATACCACCTATTCTCATTCATACGTAGGAGCTAAAGAAGTTGATCTCATGGAGATAAAGAATAGAATGATGTGTACCAGAGGCTGTGAAAGGTGGGGGAGGTGGGTGGGGAGAATAAAGAGAGGTAAGTTAATGCGTACAAACATACATTTAGATAGAAGGAATAAGTTCTAATGTTTGATGTCACAGTAGGGTGACTAGAGTCAACAACATATTGTATATTTCAAAGTAGCTAGAAGAGAAGATTACCCAAACAAAGAAATGATAAATGTTCAAGGTGATGGATAACCTAAATACCATGATTTGATTATTATACATTCTATGCATGTATCAAAAGGCCACATGTACCCCATAAATATGTACAAATATTATGCAAAAGCCCCACAATGTCTGAGAAGTCCAATAAAGCAAAGCACAATAAAATAATAAAAAATAAAAGAAAAGAAAGGAAAAATATGGCATGTATGACTCGAGACAGCGGCAGGAAGAGGCTAGATCTAAAACTAAACTGTCTGAGCTCCTATCCTGGCACTACTGCAGACCAGCTGTGAAGCCTTGTGCAAGTTACTCAGTTTGTGAAGCTTCAGTTTCCACTTCTATTAAGTGAAGATTCTATTAGAACAGATTCTTTGGTTGCAAATTATAGAAACTGACTCTGGCTACCATGAGAACAGGAAGTCACTGGGAGAACATGGAGCAATCCACGAATCAGAGGGAAAGCTATAGAACTTAGGAAGAGCAGAAACCAGGGTAGCTCCAGACATACAAGAAATAGGAAAAAACGGTTACTTTTTCTAGCATCCTGGCCTGTGGATGCACAATGCCCAAAAGTTCTCACCTTTTGTCAATGTGTTCAAGATTCAAATTCTAAAAAGTTTATATCTAAATAGCTTAATTTGGATTTTTTGTGTATGCTTCAGGTAGAGGAGCAGAAAGCCTCTTGATCTATGGTTCCGTCACACTGTGGATGAGTGTCACTAGGAAGAGGATGAAGGGTGGTTACTGCATGAAAAACAACAAATGTACATATGCTCCATGCCTCTGGCTATCTAAATATTTACACATTTCTTCCGATACATAAACCTTTGATAGTGCTTTGACCTAACCTAAGTATTCCACAAACAGTGAAAATATACTCGTCTTCTCTCTAGAGCTGGATAACCCCAAGCTGCACCCATTTCCAAGTCCAGAATCTCTGAGTAACATGTGTTTATCCTCTGACTCTACTGTCAGTCTGTCTTGGGAGTCTGTAGCCTGTGAATCAAGTAAAATCACACAACAAAAAATAATCATGGCTTTCTGTTTTAGAGCAGTGCATTTGCCTTAGTGCTGATCTTCTTATGCCCCAGCGATCCCCAATGGGCAGATACGGAAAATGAGAGCCAGAGTGGCCGTGCACTTTATCCAAAGCAACCAATGACTAAGTAGCCAAGTCAACATCTGAATCTGGTTTTGTCCAACTTTAAGGCCATCTCTTTCCTTTCCATCATTGGAAGGTTAAAACAACATGAAGTAAATGCCCTCCTTGGAAAATGTTAACAGAAATGAAAATTTTAAGGCATGAAAATAGAGCTCTGAGAAGAGTTTTAGGCCCTAGGAAGCAGAGGGTAGAAGGTTTAGAGTCATAGAAACATGAGTAATGGATGAGATGTATATTTATGTAATGGGAAGAGGAGGATAAATAGGGCCTTCCTATTTTTAAAACTATTTCACGGCAATGAAATACGTTATACTCATTGATGACTATTCCTTCAACCGTCTTTGGGGCAATGGGTAGTTGTTTAGATTGTTTTATTAGTACAAGCTTTGACTGACATAGGTTGTTAGTAGATCATATGAATATCTGATTACCCAACTATTGATTTTTTTTAAAACTTGATACATATAAAATAAAAATACCACTCAATTAGAGGTAGGTTAATGTTGAAATTGATTATTTAGGGGGAAAAATTTGATTCTCACATCAAATATCAAAACAAACAAACTCTAAATACATGAAAATGTTAGTGGCTTTAGAAATAAGAACCAGAAGGAAAAAATCTTAGAAGAAAATATAGAAAATATGAGAGTGGGAAAGGGTATTTAAAGCATAAAGGCCACGAAATGTCCCTGCTGGCTGGGGGACAAGAATGGGTTGCTCAGGCCTTTGAGATTTGTAAAGTTAGCGGCATTGGAGGCTTTGAGGTGGTGGTGCTACATTCAGTGTACAAAACATTGAATTTTCTTTATAATCGTTTAAGAGCACATTTCCTACCTGCACTTCTTCATACCCAGTAAAGATCAGTGCCAGACATTAAATCTCCTGCTAAGATTTATTCCCATTTTAAATCTTGGAAACTGCACACAGGCATAATTATTTTGGTCAATCAGGAGAAAGCTTATTCTGTTTCAAAACAAGTCATGCAAGGAAAGATTTAAGGAATTTCATTTTGCCTGAAGATGTGAAATTTAAACTTCCACTAAAGGACGCTTGGGAAAAATGTTTAGAGAAAGTCATGGTGTTGGCTAAACTCTTTCTGAGTGACTTATTTTGATGTCAGGTATGTGGTAAGGGTTAGTAAGAAACTCACATTTGGCACAATCTAGGTTCTCACAGTCTCAAATAACAAGCTGGTCATATTCGGATTTTATTTTCCTTGAAGTGTTTACATTGCATTCCTCTGTTGGCTTGGTAAGTATTATTCAACTTACTCTTTTAAAATTTATCTGTTGGTAAGCACAGAAGGCTACAGAGAATATTTTTTCTTTGTTTTTAAGTTTTGATGAGAATATTTGAAACTAGATGTATTCCAAGAAAAACAAACTGAAGATCTCAGCTAATGACTATACTGTTGTCGTTGCTAGAGAATTCAAGTCCTTGTGTGTCATCTCAGACTGTAACTTTTAAACTTGCGATTATATGGTGTCAAACAATATGAGAGCTTCTGCCAAGCAAAGCAAACTAAGGGATAATGTCACAGTCAGGGGTGTTGCCAATCAAATGAATGAGCTCTAAGCAATAAGAGAAGAGTTTTAAATGGGAATAGTCACAGTTAGTAGAATCTTAAGAATACTAGTGAATTGATAAAGTCTGTCATGTGTCTGTCCCTAATGACTTGACTAATCACGTGACTAATTAGTATGGCTTAGTCTTACTTAAAGATGAAGCTCAACTTGGCTGTGTCAATAGAAATTGGGTTAAAGAACCAAACCAAAGTGCATCAATTGCATTGCTCAGAGAAGAGTTTTAGAAATATTTCAAAGCTATAGATACAAATAGATGTGAACCTCAATGAAGAAATGAACACAGCAGAATTTAAAAAAGAAAGTAGATAGTTTTATCAGAAGTTTATTCTCTAAAGCAAAACAGTGTAGCAGACTTTCTTTTTATCTTGATATGCAGCAAAAAATTTGGGTTATGGAAACTATCCATGAATTACATTGCATGGAAAATTAAGTCAACATTTGATATATCAATAAGAGCATTGCTGAATTTTAGGAAATGTGGCACTACATGTTAGGATTGGGGCACTCAGTGCTACAGAGATTCTGGTGACAGGCAGAGAATGTATAGAAAAACAGGAGTGATTTTTAAGGATTGATAGTTAGGTTGAGGAAATAAAGATAAATTAGACTCTGCCCGATTGATTCATAATTCAGGAGGGATGTGGGTAATAATGCATGAATATTTTAAAGTTTCCAGTGTTTACAAATAAGAAAGATTTAGTGCTTTTAGAGCAATAAATTCAAGTTAGTAATTAGGATAAACTTTCTGACAGTGTTATTTGTTTTATTTGGGAGACAAACTGCTCCTGAAATGGAGAAACGGGGAAGGTTAAACCAAATACAAGCTAAGTGAAACACATTTTATAAAAGGACAAGATTGTGGTGTCTAAGGCACCATCTGTTGGCAGGTAAGTGACTGTGAAGCCTGAGTTTGTTGTTGAGCTGATTTTCACATGAACCCTTGGGCATTACGAAGTTTAGAAGGAAGGTAACTGTACAACATCCTTTCTCACCAGGGACACATATGTAAAGAGGAAAGCATAGGCTCTTCTCTACCTAATCATGGGAAGGTCCCCAAAGGAAGCATGAGCCAGGAATGAATGTGGGTGAATGTATAAGGAATCCATAAGGCAAGAATGTCTTCTTTGGAGGCTGAAGTCTTTTGCTTGTGCTCTGGGGCAGCTTATAAGCACCTGGATGACGTAGCCCCTGCTGTGTCTCCAACTCCACTTCACCTTATTCCTTGCTCACCGCACTCAATCTATACTGACTTTCTTTCTGTTTCACTGCCACACTAAACTTGTTTCCTGTTAGGGCCTTTGCATTAGCCATTCCCTCTGGCTGTAATGCTTGTCCAGATCCTTATTTGACTGACTTCTTCTGTCGTTCAGGTCTCAGCTGAAATGTCTGGTCAACTACTCAGAGAAGGGTTCCCTGAACATCTTCCTCCTCTCAGTTTTTTCTTATGACTATATATGTTTATAGTCCTTGAGCCTTCTAAAGTACCTGGAACAAACATCTACACTGAGCCAAGCACAGCTCTTGGATTGAGGAAATGGAAAATAATATGATAAAATGTTATCATTGGAAATGTATCTTTTATCCATGTAACATTGTTGCTTGATCTGTAACCCAATGCAGCCATTTGTTCCCTCTCAGACTTCTTTCTATGATTCTAACAGACTGTCCTTTTGGATTTACATCTTCCCCCTTTAGAAATATAACATCTTGAGTGTGTTTTATCATAGTCAAAGAATTGTTCTGTCTCTCCAAGTCAGCTTTATTGGAGATTTGATGCCATCATTCTGTGTTACTTTTATGTACTACCTTTTGTGTTTAATTATGAAGCTGATTTGCTTATTATTGCTTTATGTTTTTCAGTCCTGTCTTAACCATGCAATTAATGTTCTGTATTATATTTATCTAAATTCACCACATTAACACAATGAGATGTCACTTACCTCCAGTGAGAATGGCTTTTATCAAAAGGCCCCAAAACAATAAATGTTGCAGTGGATGCAGAGAGATAGGAACACTCATACACTGCTGATGGGACAGCAAACTAGTACAACCTCTGTGGAAAGCAATATGGAGATACCTCAAAGACCTACAAGTAGAACTACCATTTGATCCAGCAATACTATTACTGGGCATCTACCCAAAGGAACAAAAGACATTCTATAAAAAGAGATCTGCACTCAAATGTTTATCGCAGCACAATTCACAATTGCAAAAATGTGGTAACAACCCAAGTGCCCTTCAATACATGAGTGGATTAATAAAATGTGGTATATGTTCTATATGGAGTTCTACTCAGCCACTAGAGACAGTGGTGATCTAGCACCTCTTGTATTATCCTGGATAGAGCTGGAGCCCATTATTCTAAGTGAAGTATCACAAGAATGAAAAAACAAGCACCACATGTACTCACCATCAAATTGGTATTAACTGATCAGCACTTAAGTGCACATACAGTAGTAACGTTCATCCGGTGCTGGGCAGGTGGGAGGGAGAAGAAGGGGATGAGTATATACACACCTAATGGGTGCAGTGAGCACTGTCTGAGGGATGGAGCTTGAAGCTCTGACTCAGGTGGGGCAAAGGCAATATATGTAACCTAAACATTTGTCTGTAATATGCTGAAATAACAAAAATTAAAAATAAATAAATAAATTCACCATATTGCTCAACATGGAATAAACACATGATAAATTCTTTTCAGGTTGATTTTTCTACATTATGTTCCTATAATTATTATGGTCTCTAAATATGACTATTGGGAAAAGCGATATTTTGTTTCTTCATCTGTTGTTTTCTTTCTAAAAAGTAGTAAAGAAAAATAAAATGTGCTTTGGAGAAATCTTCAGTTTTTACCAAAAGAGAATAAACAACTGATTACAAGGGACAAGGATGATGGTTTTATTTTACTTTCCAACAGTAAACAGAGTGAGAATGCTAGGTATAAAATTTTAAAAATAGTTCATTGAAATGAAAATATATCTTAAGTTAACTTTTCACTTTATATGTTTCTTTGGAACAAAGATGACTGAAATTTAATTATCTTTCATTTCCACTACACTCTGAATAGCATAAATCCTACCCAGATTTTAATTCATTTCTTTGAGGAAACTCTCTTCTTTACATTTCATTTCCTGAACCCTGCTTGGCAGTCCAATTTGGTTCTATCCTGAATGCTGTTTTCAAAATTGATCTAATTGCAAATGTTGGAGCCCACTTGAATTGTGGAAACTTATTACCCATAATGTGTTTTTGTTCATAAAAAAATAAGATATATTGAATAGAATTTACCTAATATGCTTAAATATACACTTGATATATTACCTAATATTCGATATATAATAATAAATTAACAAATCAATAAAAACAATTGCCGTTTACTGAGGGATTGTTACATTTTAGGCACAGGAATAAAAACTGTACTTACATTTAAGAATCCCAGGGGGTAGTTCTTATTACCCCTATTTTGTACATAGGAAATGGAGGCTTGGAGAATTTAAGAAACTCATCTGAGTAAGTGGCAGAGGTAGAATTCAAATAGGGTTCTTTGTAGGTATGATGCCTTTGGCCCTAATTTCTTTGCTATGTTAAATTTCATCTATACTGTGGCCAAACAGATTTGTATTCAGATCCTTTACCGAGGTCATCATGTAGGGGAAGGTTGAGTGATTATTGGCAAACCCCACTGGCATTGGTGGACAGGTTGGCAGGTGATCACCTGGGATTATTCCCAAGCTTTTGTTTATGGTTTGTTGGAAATATAAATGGTATTTGAAGTCACAAGATCTGGATTTAAATCCTAGGTCTAGGAATCCCTTGGGCAAGTTGCTTAGTCTTCTTGCCTGTAGATTTGATAGTATTAATATTTTCCTCCCTGAGACACTTTAGGCATTATGTTATATGAAATTGTATTGGAGCAGGGGATATCTTAGATCAAACAGAAGTGGAAGTCCAAAATTATTGGCAAACTGATGGAAGGGTTCTATAAGCATGGGTACTTTGGAATTTTCTGACATGTCTGGACAAATGGTGAAATAACCTCAATATATGTCTTTTTGCAGGGGAATGAGGAGTTTTCAGGAAGAAAACCCATGCTTAGAAAAAAATGGATAAGTAGTAATACATTTGACCAAATAATATAATAAAAACTGAATTATTTGGACAAGAGGAAAAATTATAAAGTTTGATGTTTGGTATCCATCACTAGAAATTCTCTTCCAACCTAGTCTCCACTGAATTTAAAACCAAATCCTACGTGGAACATAAAAATGGAAAGAGCTGTTTACTAAATTCCTCGTAGAACTTTGTGGCACAAGAAAAAGCTGCTTTGGGATTACTCTGACAAAGGGAAGCACACAAAAAGCATCTTTCTTACTTTGCCACACTCCATTTTACAGCTTTAGAAGCTTGTGGATTTTTAGGAAATTGTGACAAAAGCTTAGGAGGCACTGGTGGCATCAGAAGAAAACATACTGTTTTTCAGAAGAGTGGCAGGTCTGAGTGAGACCTGAACATCCTGCAGTGCCGTCAGTGCCTAGGGGATGCGGCTGCATGCAGCGGACGCCCAGCTGGGCTCCAGTAACGCCCAGGAGTAGAATGCCAGTTCACAGCACATTTGTGACATTCTCTGGGCACAATAAAGAACATCTAAGAGGCATTTTAAGAATAGTCTGAGGTTCTGTCAGAGCAGTCAGGAACAAATGACAAAATTGAGTGTAATCATGGCCATTATTGACCCACACACACTGGTGGGATCTGTGGAGATTGGGTTATAAGATAATACACTAGAAAAATCATTGTCAAGTGTTGTCGTTAGTTTTTCCCCATTCTTGACTCCCCACTCCACCACTAGAAATGCTCAAGGCATCCTTGTGTCTCAGACTGAAGGTCAAAAATCACACCACAACTAAAGAGTCTTAAAATATAATTTTAAAAAATTAAAATTATTACTCTCATACGAATGAATGACTGTCTAAGATTTTATTCAGCCCATTAATTATGAGGAAATAGGATGATGATGTGGAGCTATGGGCTCAATTGTGTTCCCCCCAAATTCAGTGTTGAAGCCCTAACCCCCAGTACCTTAGAAGGTAGCTATATTCAGAAATATGGTCTTTAAAGAGGTGATTAAATAAAAATGAGGTCTTTAGGGTGGGCCCTAATCAGTCTGATTTGTGTCCTTGTAAGAAGAGGAAATCTGCACAGACAGAAGTATCAGAGTATGTGCAAGCAGAGGAAAGACCGTGTATGAACACAATAAAAAGGCAGCCCTCTGCAAGCCAGCGAGACAGGCTTCAGGAGAAACCAACCCTGCCAACACCTTGATCTTGGACTTCTAGCCTCCCAAACTATGAGAAATAAATTTTAGTTGTTTAAGCCACTCAATCCGTCGTATGTTGTTATGGTTGCCTTAGCAAACTAATACACATGGCATATTCAAAAAGCATTTGATAAACTGAGAATTTATAGGAAACTTGACGAATATTAGAATAAGATTTCTTGGTTGGATATAAAGCTGGTCATGTCCTTTAAGAAAATCAAACATAACTTTGGATTTATCATGTCTTTTTTTTTATTTTCCACTTCTATCAGACAAAATTATCCCCACATCTACCAAACAAAAATCTATCAACTCAAATGTAACTTCACTAAATCTGAAACCTTAAATCCATAGTAAATAGTGAGTCAAAGAAAGCACATTGCTTAGATAATTAAATAATCTTTGGAGGATCTATTAAATAATACCCTTCTATAATAATAAAAAAAAACCTTTCAAGTTCTAAACAATTTTTCTGAGCAGGAAAAATTTGTTCCTTCCTCTTGATCTAAGAATAGCCACTCCAATCCACATCTACTGTCCAAGGAAATACTCGTCCCAGATTGATTGACAAGAGGCATACCACCCTCATATGTGAAAACCTAATTCTCAACCATAAGAACGTGACATTATAATAGCCTGGCCTAACACTGTCTTTCAAGGTTTGGGTTATTCAGTCCTGTATGGAAACTCAGCAATTCCAACTAGAGAGTCCAGACCTAATCTAGATCCTCTCTCAGATGTCCCTAACAACATAGGATACAGAGGTGAGATTAGTATGTATCTTTCTTTAATTTTTTAAGTATGTGTTTATGATCTTCTGTGGGTAATTGCTTGACTATTTACCTTCTTAAGAACCAGCCATAATAGTAACACAGCCCAATCCATCCCCAAGAGAGGCAAGAGATAAAACTCTGCATTGGAAACAATGTTTGTTGATACATACTTGTTAGAAGCTACAGTCAATTGACACCAGCAAATAGCATCTAATTTTCCCCACATTAATCTAGAGATTTAGTGCAATTCCAATCAAATTTCCAACAGAATTTTTTGTAGAAATGGACAAATTTATATGGAAATGAAAAGGATCTAGAATAGCCAAAACAATTTTGAAAAAGAGAAATAAATTTGGAGGGACCACACCACCCCCGGTTTAAGACTTAATATATGGCTATAGTCATATTTTCAGATTGATAGACTCATCAATTAATGGAACAGAATAGAGAATATTGGCCATCCAAATGTGGCCAATAGATCTTTGACAAAGGTACAATGGGCAATTCAATGAAGGAAAGGATAGTCTTTTCAATAAATAGTACAATTGTAAACTCATATGCAAAAAACCTTACACCTTTTACAAAAATGAACCCAAATTGAATCATACATTTAAATGGAGAAGGTAAAACTATAAAACCTTCAGAAGAACATCTTTGTGACCTGGGATCAGGTAAAGAATTCTAAGACATTACACAAAATGCACGATCTATTAAAGAAAACATTGATAAATTGGACTTTATCCAAATGTAAAGCATTTGTTCCACAAAAGACATGTTGAGACAATGAAAAGACAAACTACAGACTGGAAGAAAATATTAACATATGCAAATCACATATTTGACTAAGGAATTGAATCTGGCATATATAAAGGAACCCTCAAAACTCACTAGCCAGAACACAAATACCACAATTTAAAAATGGGCAAAAGGTTTGAATGTACACTTCACCTAAGAGGATATTTTGATGGCAAATAAACACATAAAAATGTTCAACATTTTTATCCACTTGGTAAATTCAAATTAAAACTACGATGAGGTATCTCTACATAGGTAGCAAGGATGCAGAGCAATTGAGACCCGTGCATTGCTGCTGGGAATACAAAATGGTACAGACACTCTGGAAAACAATTTAGCAGTTAGTATAAAGTTAAACATACACTTCCCATATGACCCAGCAATTCCACTCTTAGGTATTTACTTTAGAGAAATGAAAATATATGTTCGCACAAAAACTCGTATATGAATGCTTGTAGCAGCTCTACTCATTATCACCAAAAAGCTGGAAACAACTTAATTGTTCTTTAACAGCAGAATGGATAAACAAACCAAGGTGCATCTATGCAATGGTGTACTATTCAGCAATGAAAAGAAATGAACTATTGATACATTAGTTGATAAATCTCAAAGGCATTATGTTGATTGAAAGAAGCCGTCTCAAATTTTACATGCTACATGTTTCTATCAATATGATATTCTTGAAAAGACAAACCTGTAGTGTTGAACAGATTGGTGGTTGCCAGGGGCTAGGTAGGGAAGGGGAGAAAGAGTGACCACAAAGGGATATCACAAGGAGTCGTTTGGGACAATGGAACAATTCTGTGTCCTGATTGTAATGGTGGTTACATGAGCCTATACCTGTGTTAATTTATAGAACTGTATGTGAAAAAAGTCAATTTTACTATATGTTAGTAAAAAAGAATTCTTAGAGTCAGCACCCTCCCAAGCTCTCTGTAACACAATGCTATCCCTGTTGTATCTATTGCCAGACAGTCATCCTTTTCCACTTCCACATCCACTTCCTCTACCTACTCCATAACATGCAGCAAATTGTTCTCTGTCTCACTGAAGTTGTTCCCCAAAGACACGCATGATCCCTACTCTCCTACCTTTGAGAACTTCACTAAGAATTCTGGCTCACTCTGCCCTGCCATGTCTTCATTCCTATAACTCTTCCTCTATATCCTTCTTTTTGGCACATATTCTAATGCTTAGATTATTTACAAAATGTTTCAGGTGCATATATTGGTCTGTCATGACCAAAAATCTTTTGCTTCAAAAAGCACGCAGATAGAGAACAAACCCCAGACTTGCCGGAGCCAGAGTAATCAAAATGTTATGTCGGAAAAGAGCTGATATTATTTCTATGAGTGTGAGACTTTGGGGAGGATAGCTTAAGACAAAATATGAGTGCATATGGAATTCCAGTTGTCTACAAAATGATTAATCACAAAATTTCACTGAAGAATATGCATACACATAACCACACATGTACACACACACACACACACACACACATAGGCATATACTCACGTTTGCATTGAGCTTATAATGAACACTATCCATCCAAAGTGGCTAGTTATGAACATACTATGTGATTTTTATTTTTTTATATATTGAACATACTCATATAATTTCATTTGCATGTCTCTTTTATATAACCCCCAAGAAGTTTTCTCTGGCCTCTCTTCTAATTTATAATAATTCTCTTGATAATCTTTGACCATTTATATTTTTGCAATCAAGTTCTGAAAGGGGCCAGGATATTTTTACATTGGTAAAGTTGCAAATGTTTTTACTTCAAACATTCTATTTTCAGCCAGATTTGTCTCTGTGGTTTTCTCTGCTGGGGGCCCCCATTTGACATTCGTTTAGCGAACACTGATTGAGCACTTACCATGTGCCAGGTTGGATGTTGTGAGTAGAGCGGTAAACGAGATAGACATTGCCCCTTCGTTCACAGGCCCACAAACGAGCAAGTGCATATAGACGAATGAGCCGATATTTACAGGACCTATGTATAGGATATGTAAGCTGTGGGTGCACAAAGAAAAGGTGCCTGGTATAGTCAATAAGAGTCAGAGAAGCTTCCCTGGAGGGAATAATGTTCGGCTGAGTTTTCAGAACAGATACCAGTTAGGTAGGCTAGATGGGAAAGAATTGATAGAAGAGAAACTTTGTGTCAACATTATGTCAAATAGTCTGGTATTCTGGTACCTACATAACTTGACATCTTAGAACCATGCCTCATTCTCCTATAAAGCCTTGCCTTGCTTCTCTGAAACATGGTGTTCTTCTGTCCTGTGAACTCAGCCAAATACGTTACCTGCATCTCTCTTTTGGTACTTCTAGGTTAGCCTCAAAAGTGTAGAATATCTGTTCATATGGGTGAGCTGGTTAGGATCACAGGCTACGGCAAGAGCCCCTGGGCTTGAATTCTAGCTGTGTGATCTTTCATTATTTATAGACCTCTCTAGTATTTTCAGTTTCCTCATCTACAAAATGAGTAATAATACCTAATTCACAGATTGGTTGCAAAGGTTACGCCAACTAATAAATACAGCAATGCATTTACTTAGAACAGTGCATGAGATATGATATTAAGCATTAATATAAGTGCTACCTAGTACTAATAAGTGTGTGTGCCATAGTTTCCCCAATTAAATTATAATATAAATACCTGGAAGGCAAAATCAAGTTTTAATTTTTAAAAAAGCTAAGAGTTTGCACATAAATTTCATTTAATTATTTCAATAACACTGTGAGTTTGACATTATTTTCCTCTTATTTCAGATATGCATGCTGAGGCTCAGAGATCTTAACTTAATTGCCTAAGGTTGCCAGCAAATTAATGGGAGAGTTTAATTCCTTCTCAGTGTAAAGACCTTGCTATTTCCATGACATAATGAAACGAGAGAAGAAGTAAACTGCGTCACCTGGGTTTTTCTGGTCACAAGCAACAGAAACAGAATTTGGCTAACATAAGCCAAAAGGAAGTGATTGCAAGAGTACCTGGTAACTTTCAGATTGATGGGATGGATACAGGGCGAGGTCTGAGAAAGGAAGCCGAGTGTCCAATAGCACAGCCCGGCGGTAAGTTACCACAGCCCCCAGTCTAAAGTCTGCCATCACGGCCACCAAAGCAGACTCCAAGCAATCTTGCTTTTTTGTGTCAATGCTATAGTTTTATGCTGTAGGCATGGCTGCTCCCCTGGAGGTTAGGTGGCAGGGAGACCAGGTATCGGGGCTCAGAGGGCCCTGCCACCCCAAACCTACAGTGCCAGATTCCCCAACACAGGGATGAAGTTGTGCTGCAGAACAGTCAAGGAAGAAATGACAAATGTCTACTGATCACCCCTTAAGGTTTTCCTTTTGGAAACCTTACTAACTTTCCTTGTGATCCAAAGCTATAAATATAGCACTTTTTAAGCTTAGGAAATAGGGAGGCCGGCTTTATCTGTTCTGGCTGGCTGTGCCTGTGTTCTGAGCCAACTTGCCAGCATAAGAGCAGAAAGGAAAGATTCAGGTTTCCAGTGTTGAATGTGTGTGCGTGGACTTAGGGAAAACTGAGACGATACAGAATAAGCATGAAGAAGAGGAGGGGCCAGGATTCTCGTTACTGTGAAAGAATCGAAGAGAAGTTCAAGTATAAGCAAAGTGAGGAAGAAAAGGAAACAAACACAAATATTAAAAGTCTAGAAAATGATCCTAATGAAGGTTGAGAAAATAAGACTAGTTTTATGTAATAAATGGGAATAAAAAAAAGAAACTTAATATGTAATAATGTTGCAGATTCCGACTTAGAGATCATAATAGTAATAATAAGGCTAGTGATAGGAGGAACATAGAGGGGGCCAAAGGAAGAGATTTGGGTACTGTGTCAGAAAGAGTTATTCTAAAAGGAAATTAAGAGTTCCAGCCCTGTCACACTGTCTCCCCCCCACCTCCGACCCAGATTTTTTACAGCCTGTACAGGCTTCACATTTTCAAGCAAAACCACAAATTCCTGACTGGGTCACATGGGCACTAAGCCCTTTCATATTTCCTTTAATGTGTGAGTATGTGTAATGGGGTGACCAGCCTCTCACTGGGCCCATAGCTTCAGGGACAGACACACAGAGAATAAAGAGGGGAACAACTATCTAGCTGACCAGAGTTGCAGAATTTAACAATAAAAATCAGTGAAATTTTTACCCAAATCATCTACAGTGACCAGTGTCTGTATTATAATAGTAGGTATAATCAGGGTTTTCTGCATGAAAATTGGGGAAAATGTTTAAAATAATTTTACCTACCATTTACTGAGGACTTAATATCAACCATCACTCTATGTTGCTTCATTGAATTCTCACAGCAGGCTGAGGGTTGGGTGAAGTTACTGTCTCCACCATGCAAATGAGGAAATGGACACCTGTGGGTTTAGGGAACTTGTGCATGCTCTCATACAAGCAAAGCTGGGACTCGAACTTGGATCTATGGAACACGTTGGCAGTTAGCTGATTTCTGCTGCAGAGAACAGAATCCTGACCAAAAGTCCCTTAAATCTGCTCAGCAGCACAGGGATGGCATCAAGAACCATGGGTCCCCACCTTTCTACTCTGGCCTGTGTGCTGGTGGCAGTGCACGCTCCAGAGCACAGCGGTCGGTAGCAGTTTCAGGCAGCTCATGAAGCCAGGAACACATTTGCTTAGGAAGGAAAGGGGAATATCCTTCATGCATCTTTTTTATTAGTGACAAAACCTTTCCTGCAACGCCCCCAATAGGTTTCTCTGCATGTGCTATTGACTAATGTTAAGCCACATATCTATGCCTAAATGCAGTCACCTTCCAAGATACGGACTTACTATGATCAACTTAGAGCAGTCATAATTCACTCCCTGAGGCTGTTACAGGGGTCAGCTGCCCTCAGCCAGCAGAAAGAAGGGGACACTGGGAGAGGGGTTGTGGCAATGGCTGCTGGCAGGGCAAGAAATTTGTCTGCCTCAAGGACTACAACCAACTTCTTGTTCTAAGAACTAATTTAGCTCTAATATGGCTCAAGAACATGGAGGCGAGGAAAGGAGCGGAGCGGAGACAAGATGGGAGGGGAGAGGAGGGAAGACAAAATGTATCGAGCACTTTTATGTGAGTTATGCTAGCCCCTTTCACATGCTTCACCCCATGCTCTTCTCATGGTACTTACTTTTATTGCACCCATTTTCCAGGGGCTCTGTTAAGGCCTTCAAGTCATACAGCTTGAAATGTGATGATTTGAATTTAAACTGGTTAGAAAGTATATAGTCTTTAGCTCTTAGGGCAGAATGATGGGAAGTTACTTACCTTAGATACAAACATAAAAGAGACCCGTATCACAGGAAAATTGCCATCTTTTGGAAAACTTGTTAAATGCCTCTTTGCATCTCCATCCTTCTCAACACCTCTAAATAAGCCAAGTCATTTGTCCATTAGTTGTGTGTACAGCCAGTTGTACATTTGTCTCTGCTTTTGTCTCTTGGTATTGCGTAATTGAGTAAGAGGAAACTTTTGTGACTCTTCACTGAATCCTTGCTTCCATGTATTAGAGGCTAAGGGAATCGTGGGAAGCACTGGTGGGAAACCAGGGAAAAAAAAAGAAAGAAAGAAAAACAACAACAACGAAACACACACACACACACACACACACACGCACAAGCAGGAATGGAACAGGGAACTCCAAATGGGGCTTCTAATATTTCATTGTTATTGAAAATTACACTTCATAAAAAGTCTTGTTCATTTAAAGTTTGAAGAATGACAGAAAAATGGCTTTCATACTTAGGTCTGCTAAATGTATGATAAATCAAAAAAGATGGAAGAAGGAGAAACTTCAAGAAAAACAAAACAGAAAATCAGTGTGTAGTATAAATAACACTTCATTAGTGCTGGGGTGCCTTACAAAGCAGTCTAGAAAATTCCACAGAGTAATCGTAGTATACAGCGCAGAAGAGAATAATTTACTATCGTTAGGGGTTTGTAATCCCTACAAGGGAAAGGAGAATGTATGCACATGACTCTCTAATGATAGCAGACTTGCAGGCATAAATCCCTAAATGATGAGATGTGAATACATTTTATAAATTCAAGTTTCTGTTGGGGAAGAAAAAGCCAGGCTGTCTGGCTTGACCGGTGTGCTGAGCTAAGCCTATTACTGATGGTTGAGAGCTGCAGCCCTGGGAGTACGCTATACCCATTCTGTCTTGAGAGAGGCCGTGCTCGGGGGTAGAGCATAGTGGCTTAGTCTCTAGCTCATCAGGCACACATCAACGCTATCCACACACAGTTTTTAGTTAGCGGTCAATGCCAAAGCCATGGCTGCATGCCACGCCATCCCAAAACACCCTCAGCAATAACGCAAGTGTTTTCTGTCCAGAAAACTTTTTTTCTGTACTAAACTTCAGACACTTCAGCTTCATGTGGGTCCAATGTAAAATAAGGAATAGGAAAAACTAATGATTGTACACTCCACTCTCTAAAGTCCCCTCTCCTTTCCTACCCGAGTTTCTTCTCTTCATTCTATTTAATTCTCAAACTCTCAACAAAAGCTTCTCTGAAGCGAAGATCTGAAACTTATTAACACAGAAATGCAAATGAAAGACAAGAGCATAAGTATTACTTCTCCTACAGGCATCTTTTATTTTAACATGGATCAAATCCTTAAATTAAGCAAAATTTAGAACAATTTCCAAAAGAGTATTCTCTAGATACAAAGATTCCTGGATGTTAGATGGGAAGTAGGAAGTTCCCAGAGGCTGGATTGGACATTATGGAGAGATTGCTGGAGTTTAACCAGGGAATTTTAAGAATCAGCGAGGACAGAACAAAGCAATAGACCACAACTAAAGGGGAGACAACACAAATGTGAAGAGATGAGATTCCAGGTCAGATACCAGGAGAAAGAGGCCCACACTGGAAAGCAGGAGCATGAGACTAGGGTTCTGGGACCAGTGGTCCAGGAGGAGGCTGTGAACAACACAGAAGATGCCAGAAACCTGCTCTTAATTAGTGCTGGACTCAGTTAAATCAGGGGTTCTTCACCTGGTGAAAGGGGTGGCCTAGGAGAGAGGACAGTGGTCCATAGTCAGCCTTCAAGAGGTCTGGGAACACCCTGAACTCTTATTTAAAATGTTGTGCAGAGAGAAGACTTGAAGCTTTGATTAAATTCTCAAAGCAGTGTGTCACCATAAAATGATTAAGTATAGCAAACCAGTGACAGGCGCCTGTGTGGGCCCCTGGGATCCTACTGCAGTGGCGGTTGTCTGCTGTCAGTCATGCAGTTCAGACTGGTTTTTACCCTTTCATTCCATCTTCTTTCAGCATGCACAGCAGGACTGGTAACCCATTCGTATTCCCTTCTTTTAGTTAGTGCCCCCCAAGGATGAAAAAGTCATTATACTTGATTAGAACTATTTTGAAACAGCATCTCTCTCTCTCTCTCTGGCGACCCAGGGAATGATGCACCCTCCTCTGGAAGTGTAGGTCGTCCCCAATGCCCATGTCTCGTCTCTGCTCTGCTGGCTGAACAGCCAGTCAACCACAGTCTCTTGCCTTGTAGACTTCTCCGGTGTGAGCCAGATGCCAGTCCGCTAGGTAGCCTGGGCTCCAGGGGATACATATCAAACTCTCCAAAATGCCCCTGTCCCTAGGACTGTGGTTGGGGATGGGATGGGAATGGAATGCATAGTACACAAACAGGTTTCAAAAGTCCCTTTGAACTTTACACTCCTTGGGCACTATAACTTCAAACATTTTATGCTCTCAAGTATTAATAGATGCCAGGCCAAAGTCTCAAAGCCTGTAATTAGCTACCTTCTTTGCAAACCCTGCATAGATAATCTTATTTTGGGTTGCGGGAGGATTTGGAGTATTTTTTCTTGAGGCCATGCGTGAAACTAAGACTGAAATAGTTTGATGTTGACAACCTGTTACTTATGGGTATGTTAAGGGGTAGGAGGGGATCCCATCGCTATTAGCAGTTTCCACCGGAGACAAATGCCAGTCTATCAGAGCACTAAGTATTTTTTAAAAATCAGTATTGGAAGAACTGTGGCCACTTCTGGCTCTCCGAAAACTAGGAAAACATTTACTTTACACTTGAAAAGGAGGCTTTTCTGGTTTGAACTTTACTGTTTCATGTTGGTAAACCTGTTCTTTTAGGGCACATGTTGCTTGCTTTATTGGGTGTTTAAAGTGGTGCCTCCCTGTTGCTGGGGTGTATGGGGCAGGAAGAGGAGGTAAAGAAAGGTCAAGGCAGTGGAGGGGGGCTTTCAAATGCCTTGGTATGAAAAATAGGAAACAGTTTCTTTTTGGAAACTCCTAAATTAACCAGCAGCAGTTCAACATGGATGAACTGTCATGTAGGAGGCTGGCTTGGTGTTAGGTTATAAAACAATATCTGCCATCAAGAGGCTTTTAATATTCTAGTCTGCAGCAGTAGCGGCTTGTGGCCAGGCTCAGCATAGCTGGAGCAGCTCAGAGGGTTTTTTTGAAAAGTCCCAAATTGTGTTCTTTATAAAACAGAATCAAACACAATGATATCTCATTTGTCCAGCTACACACAAAACATGGTTTTCCACAGAAATGCACTTTTCCAATGACACTTAGGTTTGTGCTGTGATTTAATAAAACTTGTAAAAGATTTTTTTTCCCTATATCATTCTGATCCTTATAACAACCCATAGAAAGAAGGCTTGGGAGGCTTCATTAATCTCACTGCTGACTGACTTGCCCCACAACACAGGGAGCATAGCTGGTGTTCGCCCTGCCCCCCACGGCTCCAGGTACAGCTCAGAATCCTTTCCAGTACATCGAAGAGAGGATAATTTGTAAAATCCTACTATTATTTACTCTTAGGAAAGAGAAGAGTCCAACCAGAATTGCATTAAATTTAATAAGGGTTTTAAGCATGTCTTTACTTACCACGCGTTATTAGGTACTGCCAAAGAACAGAGGGAGATGCTGAATTTAAGGAACTCTGGGATGAGGTCAGGATGGTGGCTGGGATGGTGCTGGGCTGTGGCTGCAGGCTGAGAGGCAGGTCATTACCAGGAAGGCCAAGTAGGAATGAAAGACAGACATGGGGCCAGATGGGCAGACATGAACCTGAGAGGGTGGGCAGAATAGAACGCGGCCCTTAGGCCACCTCTCCTGGCCTTCCTGCTATCAAATCATTACTGTCCACCACCACCATGGGCCTTCTCCTGACAGCCCCCATCTTACCTGGCTCTTACAAATCGTGATGGGAAACAATCTTTCTGAGTTATTTAAATTCTCTCTCAAGTATCTTCTTAAAAAGTACAAAGGCTTTCAGGAAGATATAAGATAGTGTCACTTTAGTGTGAATTAACATATCAGATTATTTTTTGGTGGAAAAATACAGGCAGCATGAAAGTTAGTAAGAAACTTGAGTCTATTGGGTTTGTACTGGTGGTGGAAGGAAATCTGAAAAGATGAAAAATTGCAAGTACAGATTAACTTTTCTCGATTCTGCCAACTGGCATAAGGCAGTTAGAGTCCTGCCTAACAAATGTATGAAACCAGAAAAAATATTTTTCTTGTCAGTTAACTTAGTTCTGGAAATTCTAAAGGGAGATGTTCAAACAAAGCACAATTAATCACTTCATACTCAGCCCTTCTGAAATACTTTCTTCAAAAGTGTTCCTGGAATAACTGGATGATTTTATGATGATACCTTTTATGCAAGTTTTTCATAAGCATTTCTGTACCCAAAATTGTAAACTACTTTAGAAGAAAGATAATTTCATAAAGTTTTGTATCTTGAGAACTCTCGAATTGAATAAACAAATTCTATGTTGAGAAATGGGAGTTGTTTTCTGGTTCTATTCTATGGTTTGTATTTTAGTTTTTCCCTTCTCTTCTTCCCTCTGTTCATTTTTGAGTGCCTTGCTCATTTTTTAAATCTCCTTATAGCACCTAATTCTATGATTTGAACATGGTAGGTGCTGAATAGTGTTTGTTAAATTGAATTTCAGTTAACATCACCACATATGGGCCCATTTTACCTATAATTTTAGGGCAAGATTGACTTTTTGTTTTTCTGTTGAGTGATGAAAGCAAGTTGGCAGGAGCTAGCAACGTTTCATTCCCTGGAATCACTTTTATTATTTATTTACTATTTGTAGTACAAACATGTTTCCAGGAACTTAAGCAACTAGAATGTAGTTTTCTACTTAAATTCAATCCCTCTGTTTAGGAACCTTCTGTCTATCAGGGAGAGTTTGGCAAAATTCAGAAACTGGTAAGAAAAAAATGACTGCAACTATTCTTGGGGTAGAAGAGAACAGAGAGGAGAAATATTTATTGAATCCCTTCATGCTTAACAGACCCTAACTGTTTCCAGAACCAGTTCAAACTAATTCTGTGTCTTGCACCATTTTACTTTGGGCTTAATGAACTTTAGTACCACAGAAAGGGGAACTGGTTTGGCAAAACTTTTCAGACTATTCTTTTCTCTTCTCTCTTATCCCCTCTTTCTCTTAAATGGTTTGGGTCTTGGCAAAACCAAAAAGTGTTTTTCTCTAGTGCTTTTTATTTTTTGTCTTTAATTTTTAACTAAGTGTGCATTTCAAAGCAAATGTAACCCAGCTGTTTCTTATTCTTTTGCACTCAACAAAATGGTACTTTGTAAAAGCCATTCAATGTCCGAGAGGCCTTGAGCCCCCTAAAAAAAGAAAGCCTTTCTTTCCTTTGAACCGAGAATACAAGCTTCACTAAAAGGGAAGAGTTGGAACAAAAAAAGGCTGGGATTTGATTTAATTTAAGCTTAGAATTTATAAGTGAGAGAATGATTGCAGCCTTGGCGGCATGTAGATATTTCCAGGTAACTGAAATTTAACTCTTTTATTTAATGAGCCCTGACCACATCCAATAATGGTACTTCTATGTTCTCTTCCCTGAGGATTTTTTAGAAAATAAAATAGTGTCTACGTGTGTGAGAAGTTGAGGGAGTGGGGACAATGGGCAGGCAGTTGTAACAGGAAGAATAGTAACCCTACATATATAGCTGCATTAAAAAAAATGAAGAATGAACCCTATTTGGGGTCTCGATACTTGAGAAAATGATCATTTTCACAGAAGTGAAAATGAAATTTACTCTGAAATTGTTTACAAGTAGTTTACTAAATGCTTGTGACTTTTATCAAAAATATAAAGAGAGATATTTAATTTACTTATGAGAGAAAAAATTTTCAAATTTTAGAAAGATCTATTTGCAATACAACAATCTGCATTTTAATTACAAAACTTTTATGTTTTCATTAAAACAGATGCTAAAGTTCCTCCATTTGGCAAAACTTTGTTGTTCTAATTGGAAGTTACTCAATAATTGGAAGTAAAAAAAAAATGTATTTCTCTAACGACATTTTATAATTCAAAATTTTCACTAATGGAGAACAAATTTCCTCCATTTTCCTATTGCCCTGAACTAAATGTTATTGGCACTTAAAAAGAGATGTATAACAAGTATTTTTACAGATTTTTTAATACAAAAGATAAATTGGTCATATAATGAAACTGGACTTTTGCAAGAATTATGTTGATGCTGTAGCAAATTTGGCCAGGATACATTATGTTCTGCTGACGTGGGCCACTTGAAAGTCATACCACTTTCTATTAAAAGACTACTTCGAATTAGTTGTCTCTGATATTCTTTTGGCATTGGTCTGGTAATGTTTTATACTTTTTCTTACTTGTAAAAATTGTATTCTAAGTAAGGTTCAGTTCAACACATGTGTACTGAGAGCCAACTATATGCCAGGTGCTGTTAGGGCTCTAGAGAATCAAAGGTGACAAAACAATCGTTCTTCCTGGTGACTTCACTGTGCCCAGGCACAGAAGCAGGCATGCGGGCAAGAAAGGGGCTGAACACACCTTTTTGGTAGTGCAAGTTCAGAGGACTGGGAAGAGTCTGGGACCTTAACTCATCAGTACTTTTGTGGGTGTAGGAAAAAAATTCTTGTTCGGGTGAGAAGTAGCTCTTAGGTACACATGGTTTGAAAAGAAGGCAGTGACTATGAGCAGGAAAAAAGGAGATCTGGTACTGGGTAGCTGCAGCCCACATGCAGGCTCTCAGCTTGGAGAAGGTGTCAAGGGCTGGATTTTAGCCCCGATTTACCCCACCTGCTGAACCAAGACATCTGCTCACCTCTGAGAACTACCTTGACTGTCTGTCGGGGCAGACAGGAGGAATTTAGGAAAAGCCATGCCTGATAAAGAACTTTAAGAGGTTTGCTGTGGGTTTTATGATTTAAATCATCAATATAATTCTCTCTTAAAAAAAAAACTTCAGGAAAGTTTCTATCGTTTAAGAATGCTTTTGGTAAGGCCAGGCGTGGTGGCTCATGCCTCTACTCCTAGCACTCTTGGAGGCCAAGGCGGGCAGGTCGCTCAAGGTCAGGAGTTCGAAACCAGCCTGAGCAAGAGCAAGACCCCCATCTCTACTAAAAATAGAAAGAAATTAATTGGCCAACTAAAAATATATACAAAAAATTAACCGGGCATGGTGGTGCATGCCTATAGTCCCAGCTACTCGGGAGGCTGAGGCAGGAGGATCGCTTGAGCCCAGGAGTTTGAGGTTGCTGTGAGCTAGACTGATCCCACGGCACTCTAGCCCGGGCAACAGAGTGAGACTCTGTCTTAAAAAAAAAGAAAGAATGCTTTTGGTGCTAGAGGTTTCAGTTTCCTGTGGGGAATACTAAGTAGTATTGAAATCTGTATTGAAATTGATTTGAGATGTCAACAGAGGATAGAAGATATCTGAATCACAAAGATAACTAAATCACATTCCTGCCTTGGAGTAGATCACTGTCTAGAGGAGAGAGGACAACCTACACAGGTAATTTGCATACAATCTGGTAAAACTCATATACTGCATATGTAGGGTCTGTGCTTTCAGAGAGCAGAGCCCAGGCCCAAGCTGTGTCCTGTGCAACACTTAGCTACATTCCACATATGTGGTAAGTAACTACTTGCAGAATTAAATTGAAGAAACATTGCAACCCTGGATCTATTTACCAATCCATTTTTCTAACCTTCAAAAATTTTGGTCAAAGTAAATTGATTATAATTTTATTTACTTTCCCTCAGATCTTAAGGAAATGAAATATTTTGAAAAAAAATGATTGGGCAACTTGGAGGTATTTTTTGAAAACCATGTGTGCTTTCACTTCCTCTTTCCTTATTGCTTCGAAAACAAATATGTAAATAAAATTGAAGTCCAATAACTTGGGCAGATTTTTCTTAAATTAGAAATAGAAAGCACTAAGGATCTTGATATTTTGTATCATGAGAAATTTGGACTAGTCTGGGCATTTATTTTCATGGCAAGGAGTGTGTGGCAGAGGAAAAAAGAAAATAAAAAAGCTGTGACAACATGATTTCATCATTCTGTCAGTCCAGGGCATGAACACCCAGAATGGCTTAGTGACAAATAGAGTGAAGGACAGAATCTATTAGAAACGGACCACGCTGGGGGCGGGGCACATGACAGAAGAGCAGGTTGGTGAGAACTTGCTTGGACATAAAAAAAAGGAAAGATCTGGAAAATGCAGAGCCTCAGGCTTCAGGCTATCTGGCTAGATTATGTTACAGAAAAGATGGAAAGGCTAGAAAGGGCTCGCACCAAAAAAAAAAAAAATGTCTTTCTAAAATGTCATCATTATAATTATAGTGCCCTGTGAATCTTTAGGCCTTTCTTTTTCCCCTTGGAGTTTGTATTAAAATTCAAGTACCCTTGGTGTTCATAACCTTCTTGCCACTCATAGTTAACAACTTAACCAAGTATTGCTTTTTACCTGTGACAGCAATTTGAAAGGCAGATCCATGTGGAGGCAGGAAGTAGGTGCTCCTGGTTGGAGAAAACGGCACTAGGAGGAAAAGTGAGAGGTTTCGAAAGGAAATCTCTGGTTGCTTCAAAAATCTGTACAAGGACAGCCTTATTCCGATAAACTGAAACTGTCCTCATGACCTAACACTAACCAAGATTTGATTTCATCCACTTTCTCGCTTGCTTGGAAAGAAGGAAGAAAATGCACACACATTCAATATCTGCAAAGTACCTTGTGTTTTCACAAATGATTTCTTATGCATTTTTCATAACACTTGAATGGCATGCCTACTATCATTTCTACAGCTAGCAAGGAACAGAGTTGGAATTCAAAACCAGGACTTCTAACTATAAGTCCAATTCTCTTTTTGCTCTTCAAGATGATTGTTCATTTCTTGTCTCTCATTCTTTCTGTTCTCTCTCTCTCTCTCTCTCTCTCTTCTTTCTCATTATCCCACTATTAGCATTCTGGATATTCTTAGAGTCATATTTTCTCAGAACAATCCCCTGAGTTAGGTACTATTGTCCCAATTTATAGATGAGGCAGTTGAGGCACAAACAGGTTAGGTGACAGGCCAAGATTGCAGAGCTGGATAACAGAGCCGTTAGGATGCAGACTCCGCCACGCCACCTCCAGGTGCCCCTCTCAGACGTCTCTATGCTCTGAACTGCCAGGGACTTCCTCTGCATCTGTGTCTCTAGGGGGGCCATCTAGCGTGAACTGTGACCCACCCAGCCATCCTGGGGACCCACTAGCTGATTTGCTGTGGGTACCAGCACAGACTTGAGAAAAGTGACCTTGGCACCAAGACAATCTACAAGTAGATGTGCAAAACATTGCTCAGTCCTTTCAGTAAGGCCAGATTAGTATGAGAAAACTGAAGAATCTTGTCTGGTGTTGAGTTCCTGTGACTGCTTTCATCCTTACACTGTCCAAAGACTGATTTGGAGTTTATAGAAATAACTAATGGGAACCAGAGTAATGGGAAACATTTTGCAGAGAAAAGGCGCTAGTTCAGACGTCTAATTTTTTCTAATCAGAAAACTACCAAGGAAACATGCCAGGCAGTGGATATTGCCATCTCCCCGCCGCCCCCAGCAGAAAGCAGTTCAGCAGCAGGATATAGGGTATCTTGGCGGAGTCTCTCATAACTCTGCCCTTCACTCAGGTGTAAATCATTCTCCAATCTCAGATCAGGCATAAATTGCTCTGAAACCACGGTGCTCACTAAATGTTATTGTGTTATTGAGACATAAATCCTACGTCAGCTTGATGAAATGTCTGTGGCCATCGTGTTAAACAAGTCAAGGCAACTACTTAACGATTTCCAAACATTTGATTATTAAAGTTCAAACAGGAGGTTGGAGAGGAAAGCCATGTTCAAATGAACTTCTAACAGCCGTTTCTCACATTTGCTCGTTAGCAACTGCTGTCATGACTGCCGCGGCTCTGAACCCCGCCTCAGGAGAAGGCCCTGGCATGGACACCGCAGGTCATCAGAGCAAGCAGCCCTGAGTTCTGGGAGCCCCCTTCGACCTTTGCAGCCTCTCATCACGGAAAGCACAAGTTGGATGCCCCTCTCGGACGTCTCTATTGTAATCTGTCCTTGGGCACCTTCTACAGCGTGGAGAATGACAAGGACTCGTTTTACCTAATAGATAGGATGCTAGTCAGCTGATTACAGTTCCAATGTGTGGAAAGTAAGCGCAGCACCTCATATCTGGATAGCTTCTTAGAGTTTCTGAGACTTTCCCCATGCATTTGATCTATAGCCTCATTCCCTCTCTCCCTGCTACTTCACAGAAGAATTCAAATGAGGAAAAAAAGTTTTCCTAACATCTTGCCTCTACACTACAAATCTATCTGCATCTTCTTTTCCATCCCTGATGTCAGGATGAGAGAGATGTTCTTCCTTCTACCCAAAATGAGTCACTCTACCTCCCCTGGAGTCTCATTCTTTTTCCCCTTCTCTTTCCTCAGGGACCTTTCTGTACTGAAATTTTCTCATCCTTGCTCTATTTGCAACCTCTTCTTTTTTTTCTGGCCCCTTCCCATTAGCAGTTAAACAAGCTCAATTCCCCTGCATGTTTAAATAAACAAATAAACTGCTGTCAAACTCTACTCCCATCTTCTGCATTGTTATATACGCCCTTCTTTCACTGCTAAACTTTTTTCAATACATATCTTGTACAAATTTATGGGGTACATGTGATATTTTGATACATGCATACAATGCGTAATGATCAAATCAAGTTAATTGGGGTATCCATCACTACACACATTTGTCATTTCTTTGCTTTGGGAACATTCCAAATCTTCTCTTCTAGCTATTTTGAAATATACAATAAATCATTGTTAACTATGGTTGCCCTACTCTCCTACTCTTCAGCTCCCATTCAATCCTCAAGCTGTGCCAGTCTGGCTTCTGCCTCTACCACGTCTCTGGAACTGCTCTTGCCAAAGTCACCGGGTAACTTAGAAGTCTGGCTACAAGTAACAGAAAACCCTACACGCACTGGCTTGAATTATTGAATTATTGAGGAGTTTTTGGCCCACTTGATTGAAAAACCAGGGGTAGAACAATGATCAGACATCATCCAATCCAGTGGCTGCAGGTGTGCATTCCTACGGTGATATTGGAAAGATAGAAAGCCATCCCTTCTTATGGCTCTTTTAGAAACACAGAAACTTTTCTTAGAAACTCCCGCCCCCAGTATCCCCGGGTGCGAGATACCCCCACCCCGACAACAATGAATTATCCAGCCTAAAATATTAATGATGTCATCCTTCTTCTTTGTTATCTCCCACACTCCATAAATCACTAGCCTTTGTCAGTGCTAACTCCAAAACATCTCGAGTTTGTCCATCTTTCCACCTTCTCACTGCCGCTTTCCTAGTTCAAGTAACTATCATTTTCACTTGTATTATTTTATTTGCATTATTTTTCTAATTAAGATGTCCAATTTTGCTGACATTCAATCCACTTAGCACAATGCATCTTATATCCATTAAGGTCTGGCTATATATGAAATAAAAACAAACAAGATAGAAATTTCTCTTTCATGCAAAAGAAGCCTGAAGCTAGGGAAATCTGAGGTTAGAACTGGGGTTCCTTGGCAAGAACCCAAGTTCCTGCTGTCTTTTTACTTTGCCATCTTTTAGCCTGTGACTTTTTCTACATGGTCCAAAACATTTGATTGAACAATGATAATCACAACTTAGCAGGGTGGGGAAAATGACAAAGAAAGGATTTTACTTCCTAGAAGGTAAACATATTCATTCTGCTTGTGGCTTATTGGACGCTGCTTAGTCATATTGCTGCACTTAGCTATGAGAGGCTGGTAAACATGAGCTTTATTTCAAGTGGCCATGTACTTAATTAAAAATTACTATTTCTATTATTGAGAAAGACATGAGAAAATATAATGTGTGACAACCAAGCAGTCTCTGCAAGAGTCAGAGTCATCTTCCTAAAGAGGAAGAATGATCATGTGATTGCTGCCTGAAACTCTTGATTAGCTGACTCCATATGATAAAGAGTTTAAATTTTGAACCCTCTAATAAAATGGCTTAAGATACTTATCACTCGAATGTGTGCTTAACTTCTCTGGTCTTGTCTCTAATGATTTCTCCAAACTAATGCTACCTGCTCAAATGCAGTCATATTGGACTTCTTACAAGTCCTTAACCTGCTTGCTCACTAGTGTACACTTGCTCACTCTCTTTTCCACAACACTCTTTTCGCCACCTGAGTTGCTCTTCCCTCCCCTAACTAACTTCTGCTCCTTGTTTATCTGTCTTCTCAGATTAGATGCAATTTTCTCTGGGACTCCTTGGTGGACCCACCATGATTAAGAAAGGAGCCTCTCCTCTATATTTCCACAGCCTCAAATGCTCAGCCTGATTTTAACACTGTATTGTTATTGCCACTTTCCTTCTTGCGTCCTCCCTCTAGGCTTTGGTTCTTCAGGGCAGAGTTTGTGTCCTAATACACAGTAAGCATTTATTAAATAATTCTTGAATGAATGAATGCATTACCTCATTTCACCCTCAGAAACACCTTGCAAGGTAAGCAGCCCAATTTATTTTTGTAGACTAATTAACTAAGGTTAAGGAAATGTATGTGTGCCCAAGGCCACAACCCTAACAAAAGGCAGAACACATTCTAACTTCTAGACTGGTTCTCACTTTACAATACCATAGTTCTCTTCCTTCCTTATCCTCTTTTGAACTTATACTTTAATTTCAACTCTGTGTCCATGATCCTTTTGCAACATCTCCCACTTGCCATTTTGAATTTACTGCAAGTTGTAATGGGTCTTTAATCTGGTTGCTCTCCAGTCTTACGTAGATACTATCAACCTCCCTCCATGTGTGCCTTTGCCTTTAAAGTATTTAAGGCAAATGCAAATACCAAAGGACACTATTGGTTTCCTATTCAATAACTAATCTTCTTCTTTGACCTTGCTAAAAATATAGTTTCTTTTTTTCAGGTATTTGGTGGCTTTGTGGTTTTGGAGGAAACTGAGCTCAAAAAAGGAATCTGCATCAGTTTCTGCAAAGATAGTAATCCTATTCCGCTTTCCAAGGGCTCATTTAAGAATGGTTATCTAAAGCAATTTGGCCAGTCATATTTGAAGGGAAGTCACTACAGGGCATCTTGTTTTTAAAAAGGGACATAGTGAGGGGCTGTGCCATTTGCGCCCTATGCCATCATCAGCATTTCATCCCCAAATCTGCTGCAAGTGTCTTGGGCCCACAGAGTGTCAATATGCTGGTGATGGCGCAGGGGAAGACAGGTGCATCTGGTTCCTGATGACCTCTCTTAGTGTTGACTTACTTAACTCCATGACTGCCCTACCTTAGGATTTCTTGTCATGCGAGAACCTAAACATTACTTTGTATTTAAGCCCCTTGTAGTTGCATTTTCTGCTTCCTACAACCAAAAGCATTCTAAATAGGACACCAACCTGAAAATGTACTGAGGAACTCACCAAAGTGAACTGTACACTAACCCTTGTGTGAAGAAAATAACATCATTGGTTGATTTGCTTTCTTAAGTTTGGATTAAAAAAGTAACTGCATTTCCCTTGATTATTAGGTAATCTCTAAATTGTATAAACTGGAATCCAGCTCCCAGGAAACCGGTGCCACACTGCTATCACACCAGGACACTGAGTGTGGCCTTCCCTGGGAATTTCATCCTGAGACCTTAGTTCCCTGCTCTTCAGTATTTTATACACAGATACTATTAATAACCTCTCTTTGTCCATGTCTTGGCCTTGAAAATATTTAAGACCTTGGAGTATGATTCTTTGAGTCGCTGTCTTTCTAAAACATATATATTGCTTTAAAGTGAAAACCTGCTGTGAAAAAGGCCTTTCCCACCCCATTTCCCATCAGACCTCTAACTCATGTGTGTAGCCTGCTTCACATCTCCCTGTGGGGAAAGTGAAATATGCCGGCTTTGAAAATAGTGCTGGCTTGTGAAAGGGAAGGCCATTGGTCATGTTTTCAGGTGTAAGTCCTAAATTATATATTTAAAATAAAATATACCCTCACCTCTGGGGAAGTGTGCGTAGCTTGACATGTGAACCTGGAATGGACCGAAGGTTTTCCTTGGCTAAGGAATGACATACATTCCTCTGATGTTTTTTGCATCTCCTCTCCCTATGACAGTAAGAAGAAATGACCTGAGAAGTTGATGTTTTAGGTCCTGGTCCCAGATATGTCCTGGATATCATTCAGGCTCACATCTTTACTTTACAGGCATCCGGGTCACTGCTTCTGGAACAATAGCTGATGAAGTCAATGGAAAAAGCCCCAATGAGGAAATCTTTAGGGTTTCTGGTGTTGCTCCTGTAGTTTACGATAGTCTGTGCAGCTCTGCAGTGAGGACAGGAAGAGGAGAGGCAGTAGATTTGTCGCCTGCCTAACTCAGTATAAACAGGGGCTATAGTGCGAGGCATAGGACAATACTATGGGCAGGAGGAAGACAGGGAGAGGGAATGGGCTTTCTATAATTTAAGTGGCTATGGGTGTGGGTTCCATGCAAATAAGGGTGCATTTTAGTTCAAGCCCCAGTGTCCTATTTGGTAAGTGTGCATCTGCAATAGTTAGGCTAGGCTTCTATAACAAAGGAATCCAAAAAAGTCAATGCCTTAAATAAGTAAGTTTACCTAATAGTTTACCTAATGTGTAAAATTCTGGGTGAGGTGGTTTGGGCTGTTAATTCCAGGTAGATAGCCCAGAAGCACTATGGTGGCTCCACCAGTATCAGGGACCTAGGATGCTTTTTCAAATAGCTGTCCCTCCTTCAACATACTATTTCCAAATCTTGGTCCAAGGAGGCCGTGCCAGCTCATATATGTCTGCATTCTAGACAGTGGCAGAAAGAAAAAGGAAGAGACAGCATGTCCCTACCATTAAAGAACATGACCAGGAAGTTGTACATAATCACTTCTGGTCATTTCCCAGTAGCCAGCACTTGGTCACATGGCTCTCCTTTGCTGAAAGGGAGTCTGAGAAGTATAGCCTTAGCTGGGTGGCAAAGTGCCAGCTAAAATGTATATTGCTATAGACAGGGAAATAAATAGAGGAGACAGCTAAGTTACTTAAATTCCACACATTAGTTTTCCCATATGTAAAGTGAGAATAGCAATAGTCACTACCTGCATCAGATAGGATCGTGCTTAGTTGTTAGTTACAGAGAACCTGACAAAGAATGGCTATAGAGCGAGGTTTCTCAACTACGGCACTACTGACATTTTGAATCGAATAATTCTTTGCTTGGGGGGGCTGTCCTCTGCAGTGTGGGCTGTTTAGCAGCATCCCTGGCCTCTGCCCACTAAATATCAGTAGTATTCTCGAGACACTACCAGATATACCCCTTGGGGAGGATAGTCCCCGATAGAGAACTACTGGTATAGAGGAAAGGGTTTGGGGGTGTTTAGGTGTTTTGGTTTTTTCCCCCCTCCACTGAGCTAGAAGCCTGGAGGAAAGCAATGCAGGGCAGAGTGGTCACTTAAAGATGATTTCAAGGAAGAGACTTCCTCCATTTCTCTACTCCACCATTCTGGACACATGGCTTTTGCCCATGTGATTGTTGCTCATCAAGGTTCTAACTCGCATCTAGTTTTCTACCCTAGAGAACTGGCATAGACCCACTCAGGTGTCCATGACAGCCAGAAAATTGTTACCTTTGCACTCCCATCACTTAGTGCAGCGCCTTGCATTAATACATATTTGTGCAGTGCAAAAATCAATAACCCACCTGTGGCATTTGTGGCCCTGTATTCACCAGGGTTATTGTTATAGTTATAGAGTACAAAAATCTCTCCTTGTGATTATTAAAGGAGCTGAGGGAGCTTGCAGAGATTCTGGGAGGCTGGAGAGCTGAACCCGGAGCGTAACAGCCATGCCAGGAACTGTGCCCAGCCACACTACAGGGCTGTCTAGCAAAGCACCGCTGCTGCCACCTCTTAATGCCACCTCACAGCTTCTACCCATGGTGGTGACTGGGGTACCAGAAGGGCTTCCCTTGCTAACCCCAAAGAGGCAAACGCCACCACCCATGTGTCCACCGCACACTTGATTTCCTATGTACACACTTTGCCATTGTGATGGTTAATGTTATGTTTCAACTTCACTGGGCCATGGGGTGCCCAGGAATTTGGTCAAACATCATTCTGGGTGCTTGTGAGGGTGTTTCTGGATGACACTAACATTTGAATTGGTAGACTGAGTAAAGCATATTCCCTCACCTCTTCCAATCAGTTGAAGACCCGAATAGAGCAAAAATCCTGACCCTCCCAGGAGTAAGGAGAAACGCATCCTACCTGACTGCTTTTGAGCTGGGACACAGATTTCTTCTCGCCTTCATACTCAAACTAAAATATATTGGCTCTTTCTGGGTCTTGAGGCAGCCAGCATTCAGACTGGAATACAACATCCACTCTCCTGGGTCTCCAGCTTGCTGACAGCAGGTCTTGGGACTGCTCAGCCTCCATAATCACCTGAGCCAATTCCTTATAATGGATTGATCTCTCTCCTCTCTCCCGGCCTTTGTGTGTGTGTGTATATATATATACATATTATTATATCTATACATGTATGTTATATATTACATATTATATATAATCTCCTTTCGATTCTTTTCTCTGGAGAACTCTGACTAATGCTAATATATTCACCAAACCAAAATCTCAAGTGGTGCTGTACATATTATTTTTGCTTTTTCCTCATTTTACTCTTTGAGAGATTGAGGGTCAAAAATACATTTTGGGTGGTAAGAAATAAAGTTAGTTTTATTAAAGTTTAAGAGCTCACCATCACACCCATCATCATGAATACCTAATATTGAACATCTCAATGAGATGTTCTTGGCAAATATGGCTAGGCAGAATTGCCAGGCCATAGAGAGTACAGACTGGTGATTTGTGCATGTAGTGTCCGATTGTTGTCCAGAATGGCTGCAGCAGCGATTGTGTTATGTGTTTGTTGTAGTACTGAAGGTTCCTATATCCCCACATTCTCTCCAGCGTTTGGCATTTCAACCCCAACCACATTTATATTACATGTAAAGTAATAACTCACTATTCTCGCCTGTCATTCTCAGATTAGTCATGATTATGAGTAGTTCCTTCATATGCTTGTTAGTTCCTTGGCTTCCTCTTCTGTCAAATATGTTTTTATATCTTTTGGTATTTTTGTCTTCTTCTGGTTAATTAACAAGAGTTTCTAATAAATTCTAAATAATTACATGTTAGTTTTTGACATCAAAAATATAATTTTCTTATGATTTTATCTATGTATTAACTTTTCCTACAGATCTTTCGCTGACTAGGAAACCTTATTTTTTATATAATTATATGTATAAATAAATATGTGTGTGTATATATATATATATATAGAGAGAGGAATAATTTTTCCTTATATGCTTATAAGTTTGTTTTAAGAAATACTACCCCAGATTATTTACCCACATTTTTTTCCATTACCTACATAGATTTAATATTCATGTTTAAAATTTTAATTTAATGTATAGTTCACTTTTGCCTGTGATGTAGGAATTCCATTTTATTTTTCTCCATATTTTGAGCCAGCTTCCTAACATCTATCAAAGAATTTATCTTCCTCCTCCCATTGATTTTTGATGCCACTTTTATTGCATATTAAAAATATTATATATTATTGTATTTTCTCAATACAAATGGCTTTGTCTTTGGATTCTCTATTCTGTTCTGCCAGTCTATTTATTTGGTATTATATCGATGCCATGTTTTTTAATTACTCCAGCTTTGTGGTGTTCCATAACATGTGATAGGACAATCCCACCATTTTACTCTTAAATTTTTAAGTTGCCATTAACTATTCACGGACTTTTAGTTGCCCATATAAATTTAAATATAGAATATAAATACAACATATATATAAATAAAATTTGCAGTTTTGATTCAGATTATATCTAATTGGTAGATTAATTTGAGGAAGAATTGTTATCTTTGTAATATAAAAGCCTAAGTGCATGAAATTTCTTTGCACTTATTAAGATTATCTTTCTCTAAAGTTTTCTCCACAAAGTTTTCTGTATTCTTTCTTAGATTAGCCTAGACATTATTTTTCTTACTATTGTGAATATCATCTCATTCTATATATATTTTTGCTAGTTAGGTTTTGTTTGCTATAAATACATGTTATTGATTTTTGTAAGTTTGTCTTTTATCTGATAACCTTTCTGAATTCTTTTATTAGTGGTAAGAGTTCTGATTGTCTTGTTGACAATCATATCATCTGCAAGTAATGATGATTTTACCTTTTTTTCCAGTCTATATGCCATTTTCCCTTGTTGCATTTACAGAGACTTCCACTTCTATATTAAATAATAATTCCAAAGTAAATGGCTTTGTCTTATTTGAGATCTTAAAAGAATTAGACTGTTTGTTGTAAATTTTTATGTTCAAATATTATCAATTTAAGAAAAGCCTTATATAGTTCTAATTTTTTACATTTAAAAATCACAAATGTGTCTAACTTTATTGAAACAGTTTTCTGCTTTCAGATGATCAAAGATTTCTTATGATTTTATTGATAATTTTCTTGATGATTAATCATTCTTTCATTATGGAGGAAATTCCTTCTTAATCACATTTATTATTAATATTTTAAAATACACTGTTGTATTGAATTAGTTAATATTGTGTTTAGAATTTTTGCATCCATGTTCCTAAGTGAAATGGGCCATAACATTCCTTTATTGTACTGTGCTTTTCTAGTTTTGGAATCAAGATTATGACAGCTTCAAAACTGATCTGGAAAGGTTTGTCTTTTTTTACTATTTGGGGGGACAACCTCAGTATGATAAGATCTGATTTCTTGAAAATATGGTAGAATTCAACTGTGAAACCATATGAGCGTAGGTTTTTAAGGAAGAGAAATCTTTGATCACCTTTAAAATACATATTTTTAATTAATGTTGATCTAATCAACATTATTCTTCTCATGCCAATATGAAATTTTTTAAATATATTGGGATATCTCCATTTTATTTAGCTTTTCAAGTTTACTGACACATAGATATTCAAAATAATCACCTATATCTATCTATGTATGTAAAATATCTATCATGCATATATTTTTCCATTTTTAATCTCTTGTTTATTGGCATCTTCTATCTTTTGATTAGTTTTATGAACTTCATCTATCTTAGTAATTTTGTACAGATTCAGGTTTAGGTTGCTATTCTTTCATTGACTTTCCTCTTCTTTATTTTTTTAATTTTATGGAACTAATAGTTGTACATGTTTATAAGGTACATGCAATGTTTTGATATGAACATATAAGAGGATTGATCACATCAGGGTAGTTGGGATATCGATCACCTTAAACATTTATTATCTCTTTGTGTTAGGAAGATTACAATTCTATTCTTCCAGTTATTTTCAAATATGCAATAAATTATTGTTAACTATTGTCATCCTATTGTGCTACCAAATAGTAGATCTTCTTTTTTCTATCCAACTGTATTTTTATACCAAATAACCAGCCCAACTTTTCCTCCCCCTCCCCCTCCCCCTACTTCCTTTCCCAACCTCTGGTAACCATCATTTCATCTCTATCTTCATGAGATCAATTTTTGTAGCTTCTACATGTGAGTGAGAACACGCAATATTTGTCATTCTGTGCCTGCCTTATTTCACTTAACATAATGTCCTCTAGTTCCATCCATGTTGTTGCAAATGACAGGATTTCATTCTTTTTTTTTTAATTTCAAAATATTAAGGGCATACAAATGTTTTTGGTTACATGGATTGCTTTTGTAATGCTTGAGTCACAGCTATAGGTGTGCCCATCACCTGAATAGTTTTCATTATACCCATTTGGTAGATTTTTGCCTATCCCCTTCTCCCCCCTCACTTCTGCTTGATTTCCATGTAGTTTTACTTCCCTTTGTGCATGTGTGTGCATTAGTTAGTTCCAAATTAGTAATGAGTACATAAGGTGTTTTGTTTTTCCATTCTTGAGATATTGCACTTAGAAGAATGGTCTCCAGTTTCATTCAAATTGTAGCAAAAGGCATCAATTCATTCCCTTTTATGGTTGAGTAGAACTCCATGGTATACATATACCACATTTTATTAATCCACTCATGTATTGATGGGCACTTGGGTAGATTCCACATGTTTGCAATTGTGAATTGTGCTGTAATAAACATTGAAGTGCAGGTGTCTTTTTGACAGAAAGACTTTTTTTCCTTCAGGTAGATACACAGAAGTGGGACTGCTGGATCAAATGGTAGGTACTTTTAATTCTTTAAGGAATCTCCATACCATTTTCCATAGAGGTTGTATGATTAATAATTTGCAGTCTCACCAACAGTGTATAAGTGTTCCTTTCTCTCTGCATCCACACCAGCATCTTTGTTTTTGGACTTTGGAATAAAAGCCATTCTAACAAGGGTAAGGTGATATCTCATTGTGGTTTTAATTTGCATTTCTCTTATGATTAGCGATGTTGAGCATTTTTACATATGTTTATTTGTTGTGTGTCTATCTTCTTTTGAAAAGCTTCTGTTCATGTCTTTTGCTCACTTTTTAATGTTTTTTTATTTTTTTTGGTTTGTTTGAATTCTTTGTAGATTCTGGTTATTAACCTTTTATCACCTTGTGAATTTTTTCTCCCATTCTGTAGATTGTCTATTTGCTCTGTTGATTGTTTCCTTGGCTGTGCAGAAGCTTTTTAATATAATTAGGTCCCATTTATTTATTTTTGTTGTTGATGTGCTTGTCCTTAGGTCTTCTTCATAAATTCTTCACCTAGGCTGATATCTACAAGAGTTTTTCCAACATTTTCTTCTAAAATTCTTATGGTTTCATGTCTTAGATTTAAGTCTGTTATCCATCGTGAATTAATTGTTGTGAGTGTGAGAGGTGCAGATCCTATTTCAGTCTTTTACATGTGGCTATGCAATTTTCCCAGCACCATTTATTAAATAGGGATTCTTTTCCCCAGTGTATATTGCTATCCACTTAGTCAAAAATCAGATGGCAATATGTGGATGGTTTATATATAGGATCTTTGTTCTGTTCTATTGTTCTGTATCTCTAGGTATGTCTGTAATCTCAATCAGAAATGAAAAAGGGGATATTACAACTAATACCATAGAAATACAAAAGATCATATATGAATACTATAAAATCTCTATCCACATAAACTTGAGAACTTTGAGGAAATGGACAAATTCCTGGAAACACACAACATCCCATGGCTCAATGAGGAAGAAGTATAACTCCTGAACAGACCAATCATGAGCAACAAAATTGAAGCAGCAATAAAAGAAATCTTCCAACAAAAAAGTCCCAGACCAGATGGCTTCAAAGCCAAATTTTTTTCAGACCTACACAGAAGAATTGGTACCCATACTGCAGAAATTATTTCATAATATCAAGAAGAAAGGAATCCTCCCCAGCTCATTCTTTGAAGCCAGTATCACCTTGATACCAAAGCCAGGAAAGGACACAACAATAAAAAAAGAAAACTATAGAACAATATTCCTTATGAATATAGATGCAAAAATCTTCAATAAAATTCTAGCAAAGCAAATTCAGCAGCACATCAAAACAATAATCCACTGTGACCAAGTGGGCTTCATCCCAAGGATGCAAGGATAGTTCAACATATGTAAATCTAAAAATGTGATTTACCACATAAACAGAAGCAAAAACAAACATCATATGATCATATCTATAGATGCAGAAAAAGCATTTGACAAAATTCAGCACCCTTTTATGATAAAAACTCTTAATGAAATAGGTATGGATGCTTAGATTTTGAAATCAGATTATTTATTTGTTTTTTTTTTTGCTATTGAGTTGTTTGAGCTCCTTATATATTCTGGTTATTAATCCCTTGTCAGATGAATAATTTTCAAACATTTTCTTTCATTCTTCAGGTTGTCTATTCACTTTGTTGATTGTTTCCTTTGTTGTTTAGAAGCTTTATAGGTTGATACAATCCCAGTTGTCCATTTTTGCTTTGGTTGCCTGTGTTTTTGAGGTCTTACACAAGAAATCTTTGCCCAGACCAATGTCCTGGAGCTACCATTAAGATGGCAAATCTGTACCAATAGTTTAGGTACATACTTTGATTAATTGTACTGCTTCTTGTTTGAGATATAATAAATTACACTTTTGATTCAAAATCAGACAATTCATATTTGATAACCTGATAGTTGTGGCTTTCCCATTTATGGCATTTATTGTGTTGAAGTACTTTTTTTTCTACACCTAATTTGTTGAGAATTTTTATCACAAAGGGATATTAAATTTTGTCATATGTTTTTCCTACATTTATTGAAAAGGTCACATGGCTTTTGTCCTTCATTCTTGAAATGTAGTGTATCACATTTTTGATGTGTGTATGTTCCACCATCCTTGCACCCCTGGGATGAATCCCACTTCATCATGGTGAATAATTTCTTTAAGGTGCTGTTGAATTTAGTTTGCTTATGTTTTCTTGAGGATTTTTGCATCTATGTTTGTCAAGGTTATTGGCCTGTAGTTTTCTTTTTTTTCTTGTGTCCCTGCCTGGTTTTGGTACTAGGATAATGCTGGCCCTATAGAATAAGTCTGGGAGAATTCCCTTCTCTTCAACTTTTGGAGTAGTTTGATAAAAGTTGGTATTAGGTTTTTTATTTAATGTTTGCTAGAATTCAGCAATAAAGCTATTAGGTCCTCTGCTTTTCTTTGATAGTAGAATTTTTGTTATAAATTCAGTGTCCTCACTCTTTATTGGTGTGTTCAGATTTTCTATTTCTTCATAATTTTATATATAGAAAACCCTAAAGACTTTCACCAAAAAACCCCTGTTATAACTAATAAATGAATTCAATAAAGTTGCAGGAAACAAAATTATCATACAAAAACCAGTATTTCTATATGTTAATGAAGAATTATCTGAAAAAAAGCAAGAAAACAATCCCATTTACAATAGCCACAAAAAGTACATAGGAATAAATTTAACCAAGGATGTAAAAGATCTCTACAATGAAACCGATGGAAAAAAACTGGAAACAGAGATAAATAGGTAATTGTCCTGTTTTCATGGATTAGAAGATTTAATATTGTTTAAATGTCCATACTACCCATAGTGATCAATGCAATCTCTATCAAAATACCAATGGCATTCTTTACAGAAATAGAAAAAACAATCCTAAAATTTGTATGGAATCCCAAAGGCCCTAAATAGCCAAAGCTATCTTGTCTAAAAGGACAAGGCTGGGCGTACCACACTATCTGACTCCAACATATACTATAAAGTTATACAACCAAAACAACATGGTACTGACATAAAAATAGACACATAAACTAATGAACAGAGTAAAGAGCCCACAAATAAATCCACACATTTTTAGTCAATCAGCTTTTGGCAAAAATGCCAGGAACACACATTGGGGAAAGGACAAGCTTTTCAATAAATGGTTTTGGAAAAACTGCATATCCACATGTAGAAGAAGAAAATCAGATATTTACCTCTCAAATTATACAAAAATCAACAGAAAATAGATAAAATACTTAAATCTAAAACCTGGAACTATGAAACGATTAGAAGAAAACATGGGAGAAATTCTTCATGACATTGAGATGGGCAGGATCTTTTGGATAAGACCTCAAAATTGCAAGCAACAAAAGCGAAAATGGACAAATGAGATTATGCCAAATTGAAAAGCTTCTGCACAGTAAAGGAAACAATCAACTGAGTGAAGAGACAACCTACAGAATGGGAGAAAATATTTACAAACTATCCATCTTAAAAGAGGTTAATATCTAAATATATAAGGAACTCAAACAACTGAATGGCAAAAGATAAACAAATAATAACCTAATTTAAAAATGGGCAAATATCTTAATAGGCATTTTCATAAATATGACATACAAATAGCCAACAGGTGCGGGGAAGTGAGTAGTTGAGGCAGGCCCATGAGGAGATTAGCTACTTCTCCCCACGGAGCCAAGTCCCTAAGATAGGGGTCTCTACAGAGGATAAGGAAATTGATAGGCAACAGAGAGAAATAAAAGAATACACAAAGACTAAGGTATAGTTTATAGTTTTATATATTTAAAAAGATCAGATATAACACAGCAGGGAGTACCTAGGAGACTGGTGTATCTCCATAAACACCAGCAATATGGTTAGATTCATATAGGTTTTTATAATCAATTACCAGTTGTCAGGGTAACATATTTGCATATCATGGAATGCAGTTGCTAGGGGATACAGGTAGTGGGTTAGGGTCAAAAGTCCTCTCAAGGGGCTTCTAATCTATCTAGGTGAACAAATAGGTACAAAGTCTTTCAGGGGCTAACTTCTAATTTCTAAGAGGTAGTTGTCAATTAACAAAGGTAAAACAAAAGAGGTATAGTGACTCTATATATCTTTGATTAGTTACGGTGGACTTAAAGGTAGACAGACAGGAGAGAGCAGGAAGCCCATCTCTATAAAACAGGTTGTTTATAACCACCGGGGCGCATCTGTGAGCAAAGTGCACTCATTGTCTCTGGCTCCCATCCTGTGGGCCATATTTGCCTTGCCTTGTCTTTCAAGACACAGGGAAGCTCACAGATTTTGAGATACCGGGAAGCCTTCCTGGAAAACATCGCCACCGGAGATTAGAGAGCTCTCCTTTGATAGCAGCCTCTAATAAGTGAACCATTGAGTCCACACATTCCTTCAGGGCAAAACCCTGCAAACTCCTGTTTCTGTCTTTAATATAGTAATATAGGGTTATACAATAAAATAATGGTCCTATGAGCCACATCTCATTAATTCCTCAATCATATTTTCCCAACAAACAGGTGTATGAAAAAAATGTTCAACATCACTAAGCATCAGGGAAATGAAAATCAAAACCCAAATTGAGATATCACTTTACCACTGTTAAAATGGCTATTATCAAAAAGACAAAAGACAACACAAGTGTTCACAAGGATGTGGAGAAAAGGGAACCCTTAGACACTGTTGGTGGGGATGTAAATTATACACTCATTATGGAAAATAGTATGGAAGTTTTTCAAAAAATTAAAAATAGAACTATCACATATGAAATATGTCAAACGGATATCTGCACTCTCATGTTTAGTACATCTTAACGGTAACTTGTTTATGCCAGCAGCGAAGAAGCCTAGAGAGCAAGTGGTGATGAAATCACGCAAGTTGTTTTCCACAGCTTGTTGAGAATTGAATATTTTTCCTTGCAAGAAGTGGTCCAAAGCCTGGAAGAAGTGGTAGTCAGTTGGTGCAAGGTCTGGTGAATATGGTGGATGCCAGAGAGTTTCCAAGTCCAGCCTCTGTAGTTTGAGCAGCATTGTTTGGACGACATGTGACAGAGCATAGTCTTGCAAGAGGATTGACCTGTCTCTATTGACCAATCTCGGCTATTTAACCACAAGCATCCTCATCATTTCATCCAATTGGTTATAGTAGACATCTGCTGTAATGGATGTTTGTGGATGACATAATCTTTTATATAGAAAACCTACCCTTTTCCATGCAGCTCTACCTTTCAGATCAGTGGCTTAGAATTCCAGTCATAAGTTACGAGTTTAAATGTATTTTTTAATCCTGCCTCTTCTCTCAAATCACAATGAAAGCAATAAGAAGGGGAAGAAAAATACCCTCCATGTTCTTAGGACAAAGAGCCACAAGCCTAAACCGCAATCCTGAACCCCAAATTCTGTATATTTTGCACCAAAATGAGTTAGGACACTGAAAATTGTGATAAATCTTCTTGGCCCTTGTTTTGGAGAAGAGATTCTTGTAAAAAAGTGTTTCTCAAACTTTAGAGTGCATCAGAATCATGTAGGGAGTTTCTTCAAGGCACAGACTGTTGATTTCCAGCCCCAGAGTTTCTCATTCAGCAGGTGGGGCTTGAAAGCCTGCACTTCTAACAAGACCATAGGTAATGCTGATATTAGTGGCTAGGGACCATGGTTTGGGTACTAAAATCCCAATATAGTCTTTTAATTAGAACAAGGAGCTCTACAGGTTAGTACTGGCTCTTAGAATAGCAAGGATTGTGTCTTTCGATGCCCAGTTAAATAACACAAGGGAAGTAGCTACTGTCTATATTCTGGTCTCTTCTGGCTTAGAGAGGCTGCTAGAGGTAAAAAGAAAAAACAAAAACAAAAAGAGGTGAAAAAAAGAAGCAAAATGGAAACCACAGACATGCAACATAGGCAATGATACAAAGATCTTTGCAGTGAGTTGTGTTCTATTTGAATGTTGAAAAGCAAGCTGAGATGGTCCCAAGGAAAAAGAAGTAACATAGACCCCAAAACAGACTGCATCACTCATTCTCACCACCCTCCTCCCCACTCTTCTCCAACAAATTTTTGACCCATTAAAAATGACATATGCAGAAAGAAACTAGCCCGTAGACTATGCAAAGATAAGAAAGGAACATAAGCAAAAAGCAGGTGAAGAACATATATCATAAAATTAATTACCCTTCCATACATCGTGATCCCTTGAAAGTTCTGAAAAAATTCAGATAGGAGAAACAAGGAATCAAAGAGGAGATGACGATAACTTATCAAAATGAGTGAAAAGTAGGCTGGCAGAGTTCCAGAAGGAAATAAAAGAAAAATGAAATAGTCATAGAGATTTATGTCAGGTTGGACTGAGAAAATCCGTTTGGAAACCCAGAGTAGGCTTGAGGAAATCTCAATAAATAAAATGGAAAAAAGTGAAAATAGGAAAACACTTATTACAAAAGAGAATAACAGAAAAAAATAAATAAATGAGTAAACAAAAAGTTATAAATCTATAATATAAGGATATTTTTTGGATAAATTTTCTCCCAGAAAGCAGAGCCTGAGACAGGTATTTTTTCAGGCAGTTTTTTAGAAAGTGATCCCAAGGCATTAGGAGAGAAGGACTGGGAAGAGTGAGAGAGGGAAGGGGAAAACCAATGCCAGGGTTTTCCAAGCTGGGCACTGCTGTGGGGCCGTCTGAGCTAGTGAACAGGATGTGCACTCAAGGAGGAAATGGGCAGAGCCTCTTGCTATCGCCCCGATCAAGGATACTGCCTTGCACGAGGTTAACCCCTACCCACTTCCAAAGTTGCGCGTGTACAGGTGCCTAGAGGGTACCCCCAGGACGCAAATCCCTAACATCAGAGAAGCCCTGGACAGAAAGGGAGGGATTAGACTCAGCAGTTGTCCTCAACCTTTTTGGCACCAGGGACCAGTTTCATGGAAGACAATTTTTTGGGTGAGGGAGACAGAGCTCAAGCGGTGATGCGATCCATGGGGAACGGCTGTAAATATGCTCACTCACCTCCTGCTGTGCACCCCCACTCCATTTCTAAGTTTCCTGGAAAACAATTTTTCCGCAGGGGCCATGGTGCGATGGAGGGCAGGTGGGAGGTGGCAGAACTCTGCACCCAGTCCCCAACAGTAGCTGCCCACAGCCTGGGGGGTTGGGGGCCGCAGGATTAGAGTGCTGTTTGGGATGAGATACTGTCAGGTCACTGCTTACCAAGTCTACTGCAGAAAAGACTGGAGTGAAAGTGAATGTATGGTGGGGAACAAGATGTGTTGGCTATAAGAACAAACTATGCCCCAGAAGAAACTGACATGGGGTGTGAACTGGGAAAAACATTTTAGTAAACTTACTAAACTTGAAGGAAAAATAAAGTATGTCAAATCACCTAGGCTATAAAGCAAAACAGACGTGCAAGTCACTTATAAAAGGGAAAAATCAAGCTGGTTTCAGACTTGACCATGGCAGTGGTCGATATGAGAAGACAATGGGGCAGTATCTACAAAACCTTCAGGTAAGGAAAGTGAAACCAAATATTTCATTGCCGGAGCAAGCATTTTCCACGTCAAAAGACACATGCTTTTAAGCTTACAATAATTCAGAGAAGATGGGCCCCATTAGCACATCTTAAAACATACCCATTGACAAAATCTAGCCAACCAAGATGTCAGGAATGGAGAAACCAGATACAAGACTGGTAGAAATTAGTTAGATTTAAATAGAGAACTAGAATTAAACGACTAGGAAATTGAAACCAGAGAATAGGAGGCAAATGGCTTAAATTTTGAAGCTGTAAAAATAAGATAATTAGCAAAAATCCTGACTGAATTATTTTTCTCACATGTTGCAGTAGAGAATCATTTGTTATTGTATAGCATTAAATAATCATTTTCTAATGTAATATTCCAACTTAACGATGATTCTCTGAATAGTGTGCCTCAATTTTAGAGATCTGTTGAAGCAGTAATAACTCTTATTGCAGAAAAAAAATCATCTGAAGTTCATAACTCTTTCAGTTGTAACTTGATTTGTTTATATTCTGTTTCATTCATATAAAAGTAAATTTAATACCATAATCTGTATGGTACACAATATAAAAGGTCAGTATTGTGCATTTGTGAGAGTTACCACCTGGCTGGCTTGGCACAGTTAACTCTCCAGGGAGAGCAGGTCACTAACCCATCACTCTCATAGTGTCTGTCTCATAAGGGTTCTACTGCCTCTGTGCCTCCTACTGACGCTCTGTAACTGTGGTCGAGAGGGCTTGGGGGAGGATTTGCTGCTCATCACAGAGTTTATGACTTGTTTTGAACCACTTGTTCTGGTTATTTTTGGAAAATTTTCAGCAGTCGTTTGGAAGGAAAGGAAAGAACTTGACTAGCCATTTATAAAGAAGACAGCTCAAGTTTTGATTTTTGATCTTGTGTTTATTTTACATTTTTCTCAGAACTTGTGGCAGCAAACATAGACACTCTCTGATGGAGAACAGAATTTGAAATACTAGTGACAGGAGAAGGAGAGTAGGAAAAAGCTGCCCCTGCCATAGATACAAAGTGTTGCAAAGGCCAAAAGAAAGGAGAGGGTGCTCAGCACAGACAAAGGCTTCAAAGAGGACACAGAAAATCAGCAGACAGAAAAGATCACCTAGCTATCAGCTTTTGTCCACCGTGTGCCCTCATGTCCACAGGCATGCGTTTTGTGGTGGAGGAGGGTTTGGGCACACTCTCTGAGCGCTCCTCACTGGCCTCTGCTTGTCCTTGTACTAACCAGGCTTCTTAATGACTTCAGGTCAGTCAGGAATGCTATGGAAGTATTGTTTGGAGTATAGATTGTTGAGCAAAATCATTTTGAAGCAGAATGTTATTTCTATTAATAAACAAATATGTATATGTATAAATCCTTGCATATATGCATATATATCTATCTTTACCTATACCTAGAGTTCCCTTCTATAAACTATCTGAGATAATGATAGAGAAGGGAAAATGTTAAGCATCAATTTGGGGCTGAAATAATATCCAGAGAAAAATATAAACAAATAAGTAAATAAATAAAATATAATATTAATTGTAAGCCATCAGTCAAATTTCTCTGGATTTATCCTGTTGCTTAGTTCTTACATTTAGAACCATGGTAATGTTTCACATACCAACCCAAAGAAGTAAATAATTAAATCAACTGAGGTATAGGAGTGAACCTAAAATGTAATGCAAACAGTAACAAACAAACCTAACTGTGCAGCAAATGAATAACCAAACCACACTGAAAACTTGGAGAAGAAAACAACTAGCCTAAGTAACTTTGGAAAACAGGATTTGACTATACACTGTAAGACTAAATATAAAAAGAATGTAGCACACATGTTTTATTCTAGTTAATAAACTTGTTTTGCACAGGAGTTTGTGTTAGCAGTTCTGAAACTACTTTATGTGTTTTTTTGGGACTGAACAAATACAAAAATATGTTGTGGACAATGAGAGCCAGATTTTTCTGTTAGAGAAAATAGTTACAAATAAGGAAAGAGAAAGCTGGGGTGTTGGATTAGAATTAGAGATATCACTATGAACTCATGGCCTTTAACAGGTTATGAATAATAGATATATTACATTAGATTAAATTAGATAGATATACATATATGTGCATGCATATACATGTATGTGCATACATTTCCTAGCTCTCTCTGCTGAGAAGAATTAGATTGGAAGCAGCGATGCTTAGTAGAATGAACATAACAAGCACCAAGATCTTGGTTTCTAAATAACACTGTCCAATAAAAGGAATCAAGGCTCCTTGGAGAAATGGATGATTCCAGGGCTGAGTCAGGGAAAGAACAGGAAGAACCCGGAATATTCTGTGGTGTCAAGAGGTAAGGCAGTGCTCAGAAAATGATGGAGGTATGTTGGAAAAATATAGGCGCCAACTCGAAGGAACACCCAATGGCTAAATTTGGACAATTTGAACAGAAAGAGAGAAAGAAAGAAGAGAGAGAGAATGAAGAAAGAGAAAGAAAGGAGGGAGGGAGGCAAGGAGGAATGGAGGGAGAAAAAGAGGCACAGAGGACTGAGGAAAAGAGAAAAGAAAGAAGAAAGGAGGGAGGGATGGGTGAGAGGAGAGAAGAAAGGAGAAGGAAGGGAAGGGGTTGGGAGGGGAGAGGTAAAGAGAGAAAGGGAGGGAAGAAATGTAGAAAGAATCAAGGCTGTAGAAAATCACCATTTGTCAAATACCACAGTAATAATTGTTGCAGACAGGAATTATCATGGATATTAAAACTAATGGACAAAATTATGACAAGAAATGGGATATTTTCATTTTCTCAAAGTATCTCCCCCCAAGGGACTTATTCATTATGAGCAGAAAAACAGCAGCTTCACAGTGTACAAACTTGGATGCCACATTAACAATGGCATCAAAGTTACCATCACCAGTAATGAGACATGCCAGTGACATATAGCTCCTGATATGATGTAACAAGAAGGGAGCAATAACCCTTCTGTGGTATCCTTGCCAAAAATGAGTACCCCAAATTAATCATAGGAAAGCATCAGACAAACCAAATTGAGGGATTCACTGAAAGTTTCAAGGTCATGAAAGACAAAGCAATACTGAGGATGAGTTTGGATGAGACTAAGACATGACAAAAATGGATCTCGGACCAAAAAATGAACATCGGTGGGATAACCAGTGAAATGTGAATAAGATATGTCTGTAGATTAGCTTAATAGTATTGTAACAATTTTTTTATTTTGATAATTGTACTATAGTTACATAAGATGGAACATTTGAAAAAGCTGTGTAAAGGATAGACTAAAAGAAACACTGTACCATTTTGCAAGTGTTTTGTGAGTCTTAAATTATTCCAAAATTAAGTAAATATGAAAAATGAAAACATAATACTAATTTTTAAAAATCCAAGCAGGATTGTAAGAATACAGAAAAATGGGCAGTGAGACTGTAGTTTCAGATGGAGAAAATGAGAACTTCACCAATAGTCCAAACTTCAGACAATATTTCATTAATCAGTACCACATCTGAACAAGAAAATACAAACTTTAAGAAAGTCACTCTAAGGTAGAGCATTTTTCTCTGCTTCTTCTTTTTCTTTACATAGCTTTACAGCCTTCAGAGCTCAGCGGTCTTTCTGGAATGTGCTATGTTGCCTTTAATTCTTGTGATAGTTCAGCACTCTTGTCTCTTCCTGTCTTCATTGGCCAAAGTTTGAGCTCTTTTCCTTGATTATTGATTCCTACAATTCTATCTTCATTTCTTTGACCTAATACTACTATTTACTCTTTTTTTTTTTAAAAAAGTAATTATCCTTAGATATGATCAGACATTGTGCCTTAATGGCAATGTGCATCTCATTGCAAAGGAATTTATTGAATAATAATGTTTTTACAAATTGGATGGTAGAAAGAGCCTTGGGGTATTGTGTGCTGAAATGGAGGATGGAGGTAATAAAGGATAAGGAGAGAGAAAGATCCAGGGCATTTGGGGAGAATACTTGTTTTCTAAAATAGTGGTTCTCAAACTTTTCCAGCACTGTATTGGGCAGAAGTGTTCAGTTCCTAAAAGCTCCTAAAATAGTGGCTCTGTTTTCATACGTCACTGGAGGAAAAAAATAGAGTGAATAGAATGTCTTCCTTTTTAATTTGCCTTAGCTTTTGGTCTCTTGAAAAAATAGAAAACATTTATAAACAGTCAAAGGTGCCTAGGGTAACACTTTGCTTTTTTGTGGATAGTATGTTTGTGTCTATGATTTCACAATGTTTACATATCACAGAGTCATATTTTCTGCTAGTTAAAAAGCTCATGTGTGTCTGATGGAAAGAGATAGATCAGTTCCATGGTGCTGTCTTTACATCGAGTGTTATGACTTCTGGTTATTTCCCTGAACAAGTTTGAGAATCACTGCTCTACTAAAGAATCTAACAGCTGGCTATGAGTTTGCATCACTTACCTCCTCCACTATCAAAGAAGTGTTGCTAAGCCTTTAGCCAAGAATAGTGCAAACTAAATGCAAAGCCAGGGACAACTCAGTGCTGCGATATGCTAATGAGGTCTCATACCCAGAGTTTTTTGGTTTGCAGTACCCTTGATTCAGCTAAAGCTTGAACCAAAGCTTTGTGTGAACACCATCAGCCACCTTCCTGCTTTACAGTTGCCTAATCTAGATATCAGCCTTTGTCTTTTCCCAGTTCTGCCATGCCACTCCTTTTCCATTTGGGAAGTTATTTAATATTTCTGAAAGGGTCTTTAAGTTTGAATTTATCGCCGTGAGTTCAGTATTTAATAAAGTCCTGTTTTTTTTTTGTTGCCTTTGATGAGTTAGAGGCTATGTAGACACTCTAAATAATTGAAGCTGCTATAAAAATAACTTTTAAAAATAAAAATTTTTAACCTTGATTGGTGTTGAGCTGGACATATTCTTGCTATGCTACCAAAGTTTGATGCTAGACTTTTGGAATGGCTCAACTTTGAAACATGCACATGCAGCAAAGTACAGGGAGGCTGGGATTTTGTAGTCTAAGAGCTGTAAGGTAAGTAGGTTGCACAATCAGAGAATGAGGGGAAGACACTTCCACTGTGGCCTTGGTGAATCTTGTGTGCCCTAGAAAACAGCCCACGGTCCTCAGGACCTGTTTACATACGGCCACCTGATCTCAGCTCATGGAGAGGCAAGGTGGTGGAGTATAAATAGAAAACAGACTGGACTTCAGAAGGCCAAAGTTCTGTCCCCAGTCTTATACAACTAACTGTGGAACTTTCCACAAATTATGGAATCTCTCTAGGCCTCTCTTTAATTGCACAATAAAAAATTTGAGCTAGATGACTCCTAAAATTCTAGATACTGTGTTGTGATTTTGACTAGATGCCTATCATTTCTTATATAAGCCTAATTTCATGAGAATTAAAAATAGAATGTATTGCCTATTATATTTTAGTTAAAATGTTTAAAAAAAAGAGAAAATATTTTTTTTCTCATGGGAAATTCTCATACACTAATCAAAAATATGCCAAAAAGGAAAGTAGAAATGGGCTATAAAACAGTGAAATGTTCTTACATATTATTTATATGTTTTAAAGAAATACAAGACAACTTTAAAGTGCTATTTCTGTGACTAAACATTTCCAATCTCTAGGTAATATTAGGTGGCCTGTAGTTGCACCTTCCTGCAGGTACTTTTCCTCTGACCTTAAAGGGGGGTCTAAATCCCTCACTATGCATTATCTATATATTTGTGCAGAACCATTGACTTCAAAGACCTTGGTTAAACACCCACAACTTACTTTCTTATATGAATGGTATGAGAATACATTGAAATATAATTTAAAAAATAATTTAAAATGCAAAATCAAATACCATATGATCCTCTCAATAGACACAGAAGAAGCATTTGACAGAATTCAGCACTGTTTTATGATAAGAATTTTTAAGAAAATAGGCAAGAATAGAACATACATCAATATTATAAAAGCCACATACAATAAACTCACAGCCAACATCATACTAAATGAGGAAAAACTGAAAGCATTCCTATTTAGAATTGGGACCAGACAAGGTTGCCTGCTATCACCACTTCTATTCAACATAGTGCTGGAAGTCCTAGCCAGAGCAGTCAGGCAAGAGAAGGAAATCAGTGGTATCCAAATGGGGACAGAAGAGGTCAAACTATAGCTCTTTGCTGATGATATGATCTTATATCTAGAAAACTCCAAAAATTCCACCAACAGACTCCTGGAATTGGTAAATAAATTCAGCAATCTCAGGCTACAAAATCAGTGTACACAAATCAGTAGCATTCCTATACACTAACAACAGTCAAGCTGAGAATCAAATCAAAGACTCAATAACTTTCACAATAGCAATAAAGAAAATAAAATAACTAGGAATATATTTACCCAAGAAGGCAAAAGACCTCTACAGGGAGAACTACAAAACAATGAAGAAGGAAATCACAGAGGATGTACACAAATGGAAAAATATATCATGCTCATAAATTAGCAGAATCAACATTGTTAAAATGTCTATATTACCCAAAGTGATTTACGGATTCAATGCAAACCCCATTAAAGTATCAATGTCACTTTTTGAAGATCTAGAAAAAATAATTCTACATTTTGCATGGAACCAGAAAAGACCCCAAATAGCCAAAGCAACTTTAAGCAAAAAGAACAAATTGGAGGGGGAAAAAAAAGAACAAATTGGGAGGCATCACTTTACCAGACTTCAAGCTATACTATAAGGCTATACTATACTATAAGTAACTAAACAGCATGGTACTGGCACAAGAACAGAGACCTAGATCAGTGGATCAGAACAGAGAACCTAGATATAAAACCATCTGATATTGTTTTTGTCATCTGATCTTTGACAAAGTAGACAAAAATATATACTGGGAAGAGAATCCATATTCAATAAATGGTGCCAGGAAAATTGGATAGCCACATGTAGAAGACTGAAACAAGATCCATATCTCTCACACTCACAAAAAAATTAATTCACAATCAATAACAGACTTAAACCTAAGACATGAAACTATAAGAATTTTAGAAGAGGTTGGATAAATTCTCACAGACATTAGCCTAAGCAAAGAATTTATGTAGAAGACCCCAAGGACAATCATAGCAACAACAAAAATAAATAAATGGGACCTAACTAAATTAAAAAGCTTCTGCCCAGCCAAAGAAACAATCAATAGGGCAAATAGACAACCTACAGAATGGGAGAAAATATTCACATGCTATACATCTGATAAAGGGCTAATAATGAGAATCTACAAAGAACTCAAGCAAATCAGTAAAAAAACATCAAACAACCCCATTAAAAAGTAGGCAAAAGACATGAACAGGGAGCTTTTCAAAAGAAGATAGACTAATGGCCAATAAGCATATGAAAAAATGTTCAGCATCTCTAATCATCAGGGAAAAGCAAATCAAAACCACAATGAGATATCACCTATCCCCAATGAGAATGGCTTTTATCAAAAAGTCCCAAAACAACAGATGCTGGCATGGATGCAGAGAAAAAGGAACACTTATACATTGTCGGTGGGACTGCAAACTAGTACAACCTCTATGGAAAGTAGTATGAGGATACCTCAAAGGACTAAAGGTAGACCTACTATTTGATCCAGCAATCCCACTGCTGGATATTTACCCAAAGAAAAAAAGATGTTATATAAAAAAGACACTTGCACTTTAATGTTTATTGCAGCAAAATTCACAAGTGGAAAGATGTGGGAAAAACCCAAGTGCCCATCAATACATGAGTGGATCAATAAAATGTCATATATGTATACCATGGAGCATTACTCAGCCATAAAAAATGGTGAACTAATACCTTTTGTAAGAACCTGGATGAAACTGGAGTTCATCTTTTTAAGCGAAGCATCACAGAATGGAAGAACAAAAACCATATGTACTTACTACTTAACTGAAACTTACAGATCAACACTCATGTGCACATACAGTAGTAAAATTTAGTGGAAATCAAGCAGGTGGGAGGGGGAAGGAGGGAATGGGTAAATTTCATACCTAATGGGTACAATGCACACTATCTGGGTGATGGACACACTGATAACTTTGACTCAAACTGTACAAATCCAATTTGTGTAACCAAAACATTTGTACCCCTATAATATTCTGAAATTAGAAAAAAAAATTAAATGCTATCTCATGTCCATCACCATAAAAAAATTAATAAACAGATCATGGTTTATCTATACAATGAAATACCCAGCAATAAAAAGGAACAAACTACTTCAACAACATGAAATAACCTGCATGAATCTCTAAAACGTACTAAGAAAAAGAAAACAGACTCAGAATAGTATACACTGTGACACTTCATTTACAAGAAACTCTAGAAAAGATGAGTCTAATATTTGTAACAAGAAATCAGAATAATGGTTGCGTAAGGTGGGGTGGGCTTGGAACAGCTAGTAAGGAACATGAAGGAATTCTCTGGGGTGATGGAAATGTTCTGTATTTTGTTAGTGGTATTGGTTACACAGGTGTATACAGTTATAAAAACTCACTGAGTGGTATATTTCAGATCTATGAATTTTATCATATGTCAATTACAACTTACTAAAGTTGTTTGCATTTTTAAAAAATGCTGTCTCGACAGTCTGTGGTATTCTATTGGTGGGAGTACAAGTTGGAACAAATGTTTGGGAAACCAATTTTACAATAAGTATTAAAAACCTTGAAATACTCATACTCTTAACTCAGTAACTCCAATTAAAAATTATTCTAAGATAATAATAAATACTGGGGGACATATTTTTCTATAATTATAGTTACAATAGTAGTGTATTCTCCCTCACACTTTATTATAAAATTTTAAACATATGGAAAAGTGGATAGAATTTTATAGTGAATACGTTCATATCCATATCTTTGATTCTGCCATTAACATTTTACTTTTTTACTTGCCTATAACTAACCATCTATCCATTCTTCTGTCGATGGAATTTAAAAATCAATTTGTCAAAAGTTGACATTTTTACAATGTTGAGTTCTATAATCTAGGACTGGAAGAAAATACATCAAAACATGAACAGATTTTTTTCTTTCTGTAATGGAATTCCATGAGTTTATAAATCCTACCATGGGTGACCAAAATATTTTCTTAAATGTATTCCTAGAAATAGAGCTGAAATTATCTAGAAACAAATCTAAACAGTAACTATCTCTATGTTGCTATATAAGGGAATGAGGAAGATACCTTCTGCTTTCAGACACCGTCTCTAATCTGCCCTGGTTCCTAAAAGTTCTCCCATTAGTTAGTCATTCTTTTGAGTTAATTCAGTGATTCTCTAGTTAAAAACATGACTACTTCTAGGAGAAAGAACACACAGAGCCTCTATTGCTGTTTACACATGAATGCATTCAAATGAACAGCCACTAAGCAGAAGGTACCAAGGGAGTTGTACAGGCAAGCTTCGAATTGAGAGGACACAGGAGGGAAGGCTATCTAATGATGGTGATTCAGAGGAGGGTACTGGCAACAGGCTTTAACCTTGCATTCAAGGGTAGAGAAAAAGGGCATCAAAATGCATAAAAGTTCTGAGGACATTGTTGTGTGGAGCTGGCCCTGTACTCTGGAAGGGCCATCTGCAAGGATGAAAGCATGATACCTATACTTGCATCAAAGGGATTGCGGGTTGTCAAATAAAGCTCTAATTTTCTTTGTGATTATTAAAAATTCTGGGCTTGCCCAAATGCTGAATTATGGTTGTGTTAGACATTTGGAAGTGCCCAGAGGTTACAGTCCACCTAGCTACTTCCTGGTCTGTATGTTGTGTCATTTTGATTTTCTGTTGAAGGCCTATGGGGACTTGGAATGGGCATCCTTTAGAGATTCAGAGGAGCTTTCTGCCAATCCAATCAACCACAGCTCTGACTTATTTAACTTGTTTCCAAAACTGTAGGTATTGTTGTTTCAAAATTAATAGTTTTTGAATATTCAATACATCCCTGAGGAAGAGCAAAGGGCCTCCCCACCTTTGTTTCCCTGCAAAACAAGTCATGATAAAGTCTTTGCTGATGAAACTCTTGGCTTCCTCTTGTCCAGTTGGGCTTTGTCCCTGTGGCTCTCCCTCTTGGAAATCCCAAAAAAGTCACAGAGGCTTGCTTCTAAGCTAGAGTTGACCTGGCCTGTCTGGCTTTCTTCCAAAAGGGATTTTCATGAAAATATTAATTTATATTTTTCTCTTCAGAGACCTTTTAAAAATTAGAACCCATGCAAATCTGTGTCCTTCCCCGTTTACTACTTTTCCAAAATTCTAAAGTTTTTTTCTTTCTTACATCATCAAGGATATGTGCTTCCTTCTTGGGGCCTAATAAGTGTATCTTAGAGTAATCTGTGGAAGACAGAGGTACAGTGTCTTGATCATGAGAGTATAAAGACACTTGAGGCAATGACAGGAAAATATTTGAAATCCTGAAAAGAACTGTCCCTCCATTCAGTAATCAATTCCCTCCTGGCTTCAGTGGGAACTTAGTTACACTTCACTTTTCATGCATAAAAAAGTGCTGCTGTTGACAAAGGCTGGAATGTAAGAAGGAGTCAGTCCTATGATCAGTACCTTAATAGTTCTGCCATGTGGTACCTCATTCCCAAGTTCCCTTCACAGCACGGTTCCCTGGCTGTGCTTACTACCAGTAAGGGCTTACTACCTTCTATTGTAATTATCTGGTTTCTTTGTCTGCATTTCCTGTTAGACTGTGAGCTGCTTGAAAATCAGAACTGTGCCTCCTTCACCTTTCTGTTCCCAGTCACCATCACAATTCCTGTCATGTAGGAAGTGCTCAACACATTTTGAAGGAATGAGTGAATTAGATCTATAGTCAAAAGGACAAAGACATGGCCCTTCTTCATGGCTTACTAGCTAAATGTTATAGAGTGTTAGCCTTTCTAAACCTCCTTTTCATCTGAAAAATGGAAATAATATTACTACATGCCTTCAGGAGTTATTGGAAGGTTCAATGAAACAACTACATGTGAAAATGACATGTTACCTATAATGAGCTATGTGAATGTTGATTGTCATTGTACAGGGGCAAAGCAAGGGGGTTAACAACTCTTCTTTCTTCTGGTTCAACTGTCATGGAAGGTTAGGGCTCAAGAGAGACAGGATGTTCTAGGGCTCACCCTACCATGTATCAGGCTGAGCAAGAGTGAGACCCTGTTTCTATTAAAAATAGAAAAATTAGCTGGTTCTCATGGCTTGTGCCTGTAGTCCCAGCTACTCAGGAGGCTGAGGCAAGAGGATCACTTGAGCCTAGGAGTTTGAAGTTTCAGTAAGCTATAAGGATGCCACTGCACTCCACTAGGGTGAAAGAGCAAGACCCTGTCTCAAAAAAAAAAAAAAAAAAAAAAAAAAAAAAAAGAATGCATTGCCAAAGGCCAAAGTTGTAGAATACTTAGATCCCAATAACATTTCAGGTACAAATTACTGCCTCTTTCAAGGAGAACCATAACTGATTAGCAGCATGAATTTGCCTTTAACGTAACAGAAAAACTTTATACAAACTTCAAATGGAAAATATATATTATTCAATTGTTTTGGATGAATCAACCGATACTAATGATGCAGTGCAGGTGTTATACTTCATTCAGGTCATAAAAGAAGATTTTCTTTGCTATGAAGAGTTACTTGCTTTGGCCATTCTTGTGAACAGAACACAGGGAATAGATATCTTCAACAACTCTCAAGATAATGTCATGAAGTTGGACTGAATTTCGTAAATGTAGTACTGTATGTACACATGGTGCACCTTCCACGACAGGAAAACATGAAGGGTTTGTTGCACAGATAAAAAATTATTAACATATCCAGATGCACTCGTTTCTTTTTATTGTATCTTGCATCAGCAAAATCTCTGTGCCAAAGCTACTATTTAAGTGACACTTTGCAACAAGTTATAAGTATTATTAACTATAATATCATCATGCAAAAGCAACACAGAATCATCACTTTCATAACATGCTAAAGTTGAATGATGAGGTATTCAGTGTGAATTTGCCATGTCATTCTAAAGTGCATTGGCCATTGCAAGGACAGGTGTTGGCCAAAATTTTATCTCTGCAAGAACAGATAGTTAAATTTTATGAAGAACAGAATCAGCAATGTGAATTATTGACAGAAGATTTCTGTAGGAATGCAGGATTTCTGTGATATCATTTCAAATCAAAAGGACTTGAATATTCCTTTGCAAGGTAAAACCAAGGCTACATATTTTATGTGGCAAAAAAATCCAAGCATTTTAAAAACAGCTATCTTTTTTCAAAATACCTCTTCTTCTTCAAGAGGAAATTTTGGATGAACATTTTCCCCAGTTAGCAAAGGTGACTGATGAGCAGGATGATATATGTGAATCATTTGAAGAATAGGCAGCTGTTATAGACCTATTAATTGGAAAATACAATGAAAGGTTCACTGACTTTGAGAACCATGACATCACACTCAAATTAGCATTTCAGCCTCATCTAGCTGATATCATCAATGCAACTAAAGAACTATAGATTGAATTGATTGAGCTCTCAGTAGATGATGACATTTTAAAGTCATTGTTTGATGCTAAGAAAAACCCAATCGAAATATGCAAAAACGCAGTAGAATATTCACACCTTTGGCAACATGCCCGAAAAATGCTTTCTTGCTTCTCAACCACTTAGTGCTGCAAATCTACATTCTCCTACCTAACATTCTCCTCCTCAAGACACACTAATGTCACAAATGACTGACATCCATCTAGAGGATCAACTGAAACTGCAGACCTCCATGCTGCAACCAACCATTCAAATGCTTTTCAACAAAAAGCAGACACAGCAAAGTCATTAAAAGGTTAGTTTACTTTAAAAATAACAAATAGTTTTCATTTTTTGAAATTATTATGTAGCAGTTAGATTTTTACAAAATAATTTACATTTTTAAGTATATCCAATTGATGTTTCTTCAATGCAGCCTTATTTGATTACAGCTAAATTAATGCGGCCTTCCACCATGAAAAGGTTTCCCACCCGTGGTTTAGGGGGACAATGTCCCAGAGAAATCAGCAGTGTGCAAACTCATTTTAATAAGGGATGAGAAAATTTTGAAAGTGACACCTGCAGTGGCAGACCATCTACATCAACTTGCAAGAAACAAATCAATCTAGTTCATGTTCTAATTGAAGAGGACCAACAATTAACAGCAAAAACAATAGCCAACACCACACACATCTCAATTGGTTCAACTTACACAATTCTGACTGAAAAATTAAAGTTGAGCAAACTTTCCACTCAATAGTTACCAAAACCTTAGCCCCCTGATCAGCTGCGGACAAGCGCAGAGCTTCCAGTGGAAATTTTAAACAACTGGGATCAAGATCCTGAAGCATTTCTTTGAAGAATTGTAACAGGAGATGAAACATGGCTCTGCCATCATGATCCTGAAGACAAAGCACAATCAAAGCAATGGCTACGAAGGGGTGGGCATGGTTCAGTCAAAGCAAAAGCAGACTGGCCAAGAGCAAAGGTCATGGCAACAGGTTTTTGGGGATGCCAAGGCATTTGCTTATTAACTGTTTAGAGGGCCAAAGAATGATAATATCTGCTTTGTTGACTGTCTAGAGGGCCAAAAAATGATAATATCTGCTTAGTATGAGAGTATTTTGAGAAAGTTAGCCCAAGCTTTAGCAGAAAAATGCCTGGGAAAGCTTCACCAGAGAGTCCTTCTCTACCACAACAATGCTCCTACTTATTCCTCTCATCAAACAGGCAACTTTGTGAGAGTTTCTATGGGAAATTATTTAGGCAGCCACCTTAAAATCCTGACTTGTCTCCTTCTGACTTTTTTTGTTTTCTAATCTTAAAAAAAGTTTAAATAACATCCATTTTTCTTCAGTTAATAAGGTAAAAAAGCCTCATTGACATGGTCAAATTATCAGGACCCTTAGTTCTTTAGGGATGGACTCAATGGTTGGTGTCATAACTTACAAGAGTGTCTTGAACTTGATGGGGCTTATTCCGTTTTCCATGAGTTTTTTGAAGATTTGTGGAATGTCATATACTACAGACATTTTCTTTCATTATAATATGAGGCTATTTATGAATTTGAGATTAAATGAGAACGTCACAAGAGAATGTAATCTTATGCCAGTTTCCTGATATAACCTAAATTGAAGAGCACTATTCTGGATAAAATCTCCAATGATATTCAGCTTTCTACCTGAGGATAGTGTTTGGGGAAGGCAAATGAACATACATATGTGCACATTCACCGATATAGTGATGCTGTTTTTCAGTGTTGTGCTTTTATCTGGCCCCTGAAAGATACCACTGTGCTCTATAATCTACATATAAAAAGAATCCTTCACCAATGATTTAAAAAATGAGTAGTATTAAGAAAATTGTAGCAAAGGTGAATTAAGTGGTTGAGAAATACTTCACACAGGAAAAAAATTAACCATAGTAATAGATGTGCTAAAGAATGACCTATGTCCAAATATCAATATTTCTATTTAACTTACATTTCTCTCTCGTGTGGCTTTCACTAGCTACATAAACAAATGTTCATTTATAATAGTTCCGACTCCACACAGGGCTCTTTGCTAGGAACTATGAGGAGGAGCTAGCAGCTGATTAGGGGCATCAGGTCAGCACATGAGTAATTGTAACACAGAAGAGAAAATATTCAGTTCCCTAAGAGAGCATCAAAGAAAGCACCATGCATACTCAGAGATGAGAGAGATCTTTCCATTAGGAAAGTTCAGGGGGCACTTTGTGAGACATTTCAATTGAGTCTAGATGGGTAGAAAGGAGTCTCAGGATGGAAGGGGAAAGGCAAATGGTTTCATTCATTTGGAATGTAGAGTAGGGAGTTTATGGACGTACTGGGGAACAGGGGTTAAAGTACCAAATTTAGGCCATGCCGTGACCTTGAAAGGCTGGCCAAGGAGCTGGAACTTTACTCTTTAAGTTGCAAGAAACCATGATAAATATTTCAGCCAAAGGACTACATTATTATTGTTAGGCATCAGAAAGATAGTTGCCAGGAGAGAGAAAAACAGGAGAAATAGGAAGCAGAAGACAAGTTAGGAGACTGTTACTATGAACTACAGAGGCTTAACAAGAGAATGGACTAGGGTAGTAACAGAAGGTTTGGAGATGGTAGGATGAGTGCTTGAGAGATTTAGGAGGTCCCCCGTTAGATGCTGGCTGCTCACTGGCTACGCAGGCTGAGAAGCAGGAGGAGAAGTGAAGGAGGCCTGGGAAGATGTAGGAACATAGGCTGGGAACAGAGAATTGTTGCAGAGATTCGGAGATTTGAGAGTGAGATCGTGGAAACACCCAGATAGAAGAGACCAGAAAACAGTTCAGAATGTACTACTGATGTTCTGGAAGGAGGGTAGGGCTGGCAATAGATTTGTTAATTATTGGAGTGGCAATAGATTTGTTAATTATTGAAGACATAAAATTGAATGGAATTGTCAAGGGAGCTATCATAGAGAGGAGACAAAGAGTATAGACCTATATTTAAGGAGAAGGAGGAGGAAGAGCAACTTAAGAGAGAGAAAGAAGAGTAATAGAGGTGAAAAGGAGAACAGAAAAGCAAGGAGTCACAAGAAGAGAAAGAAGAGCATTTTAAGAAGGGTGTAATAATAATAAATAGCAGCACAGTTTGGCTCAAAACCATGAAGATTTACTCCACTCACAACCAGATAACCTAATGGCTTTCATAGGAGAGTTTTCTTTAGTCTGAAACAACAGGGAAGACTGCAATAAATTTAATCTGGCAAGATTACTGCATGCCAGCTGCTTTCATTTGATTTTTACTTTTTTAGTGTTTTATTATAGACATATTCAGATATACAAAAAAGTCGAAAGTGTTATCTAGTGATTACCCATACACTCACCACAAAAATTCTACCATTAACATTGTACTGTATTTGTTCTATAACAAATCTGTTTATCTACTCATCCCTCAATCAATCTACCTTATTTTTGCATGTAATTCTAGGTAAATTATAGCCACCATTATGCTCCTCTTAAATATACCAGCATGCACATGATTAGTTCAATATTTGTATACAGTTTTATTTTCTTTTGTGATAGAATTTACATACAATGAAATAAATAAATCTTAATTGGAAATTTGCTAACTTTTGACAAATACATGTAATTGTGTAACCCAAATCCCTTTCAAGGTATGAAATATTATCATTACCTGAGAAAGTTCACTCATGTTCCCTCCTGATCAATACTCCCACACACAGAGAGACATGCACTGTCCTAATTATTATTATTAATGTGTTTTTACTTTGCAAAAACTAATTTTACATGATTTAGATTTAGAACATATAAATGGAATTATACAGCATTTGTTCTTTATGTGTCTGGCTTTTTTGGCTTATCATAATGTTGATGACATTAACCATGATACTATATGTATCAGTATGCTTCCTTTCTATTGTTGAGTAGTATTCCATTGTATGAATAGACCAGCATAGTTTTCAATTTTCTTACTGATAGACAAGTAAGCTGTTTCTAATTTTTAGCTATTATGAATAAAGCTGCTGTGAACTTTTATGTGCAGGTCTTTTGGTGGACATATATTTTCATTTCTCTTGGATAAATATGTTGGAATGGAATTTCTGGGTTTCTGCTGTCATATAATTTAATTTTCACAAGTACCTCATGAAATATCCGTACTGTGCTCATTTATCTTCAGTGCATCTCACCTCCCTGGGACTCCAGCAGAAAGTGTGCTTGAACCTTTCTCACCTCAGGGTACTTCATCAAAGCTATTTTTCATTCTCTCCCAAGTCTGTCTTGCTGCTGAGTGACAAAGAGAAAACCAGATAAAATAGTCTGTGTTATGTTAGCTATCTCATATTACCAACCCAGACAACATATTCCACAATGCAATTAAAATGTACAGTTTATCCTTTAAATATTACCTGTCTTCAGCTGCATTATGTGACACAAGCATATACATAGTATTAATACTTATCTCTTAGAACTGTTTATTTAACAAATAGTTTTTAAGTAAATATTATGTGCCAGACACTGGGAATGGAATAGTGAACAAAAGAGATATAGTTACTGTTCTTATGTAGCTTTCAGTTTAGACAGAGAGAGATAGCAATCAAAGAACTACACTGACAAATGTACTGTTACAAACTGAAATTAGTGCTCTGGAGAAAAGGAGCACAGCTTTATGAAAGTGTGTGATAAACGAGCCCAACCAGAATATGGAATCAAGGTGAACTTCCTTGAGGAAATAATACTTGAGATGAGATATGAAGACTAGGTAGGAATTACACAGGTGGAGGGTAAGGCAAGGTGGCAGAGGGGCCTCATTCCAGAGAGAAAGAAGAGAATGGACAAAGGTCTGTGGCTGGGGGCAGTTTGCACATCCATAGAACAAGAAAGCTAAAAGGACTAAAACCCAAAGAATGAGGGGGAGAAGAGTGGGATTAGAGCCCAGAGTGGAGGTGGGGCACTCTGGGCCACAGTGAGGGGTTCCATCTTTGTCCTAACAGAAATGGAAAGTCATTGAGGAGTTGTAAGTGTGAGAGAGCATAATAGAATGTGTGTTTTGAAAAGATTTCTCTGGATGAAATGTAGACCACTCTTAGAAGACCACAGTGGATGAGAGGTAACTGGCTAGGAGGCAATTTCAGTGCTCAGATGAGGCGCTCGGAATAAGGCAATGCTGGTTGATGCTGTTGTTGTATTATTATTATCATTATTATTTTTATTATTTATAGAAACTCCTAGTGAACAGTCTGTGAGGTATCCTGGCAGAGTGGACAAAGAAAAGATTTGAAATCAGAAATCTCAGATTTAGGTCCCAGTTTTCCTGGTAACTAGCTAGAGTTAAAGAAAAAATTTGAAATTTATTATTATAAACTGTCCCAGCTCCCAAAGCAGGGGTGTGTAGTTCAATGTCCAAGGAGCATTAAGAACTCTAGCAGCTAATGGTATCTGTAGAATTCCAACCCAGGCAGAAAGCCAAAAACAATTGTAAAGTAGGTTCTTCCATAGTTGCTTCCTAAAGATCCTGCTTCACATTCAGCCTCAGCTCCTCATTGTGCTAATTTCCCTGGATACTTCATCCCTGACATTGTTGAAAGTTCTTCTTTTTCTAGATTGATTCCTTTCTTCTGACTTAAATATCATTTTCTTGGGGATGTTGAGAACTACAAATATCTGAATAGCTAACTCATGTTAAAGTGCAAACTGCTTACAGTGTTGCTGCTGTGTGGCATTCACAGAGCATTCACTCACCCTCAAAATCAAAACTGATGAGGGCAGGAATGTCAAGCATTGTGTATGGCCAACAGCATAGAGACTCTGGTTCATGAGGGAGCTATCACAATTGCTCAAGGAGGGTGCCGAGTGCTTCTAGGACAGATGACACCTGTCCCACTGGGCACTCTTGGCAGATGGAATAGCTGCAAGGTAGATTATGTGGCTCCAGTCTTTTTGGAGAAGCAAATTCCTTTGGATATAATCAAGCAAGAAGAGATTTTCATGAATTTGCAGCTTTTTGAAAAGGCATGATCTAGATCCAAATGGAAAATCAAGGACAGAAACTTAAAAATAGAGAGAGGCTTCAAGATGGCAGACTAAAAGCATTTAATGTTCACCTCCTCCACTTAGAGGAACCAAAATAGTGTATAGACAATCACACTTTGAATACATTAGCCAAAAAGAATGCTAGAATTCAACAGAAAAGTGACAAGAAACATCAAAAGCAAGGAAGAAGGAAGAGAGGCACCCTCCTTGGCTGAGAGTAGCTGGGAGCCGGAAGTGACTTCACAACCTGGGCAATGAGTATATGAGAGAATTCCAGCAGCCCTCATCCCCTCCATGGAATTGTGCAATTCCAGCCTTGGGAGAGCCCCTCAACCTTCCCAATCCCTGAAAATGACATAAGAGAAGTATCAGGAGACTATGGGATGGAACTGCTCCAGGAAGGGAGCTTGCACTGGGTCCCACACTCTTTCTGAAAACTAGCAGCTACAAGATTCCATTTTCAATCTTAGCTTTTAACAGACTGCACAGTGTCCTGGGGCATGGTGGTTCCAGAACTAAGGCATTAGAGAAACTCGGCCTGTCACTGCTGAGACTGGGGCATGAGCTGGGAATGGGCTACCTCAGCCAGGACTGAGAAGCAACCAAGGCATGAGTTGTAGCTGCCAGTGCTGGAAAGCAAGTGCTGCCAAGACTGAGACTGGGACATGAGTGGGGCGTGAGTTGCCACTGGGGCTTAGTTGCAAGCTGGGAGATGGCTCCTATAACCAGGGCTCAGGCACAAGCTAAGCACAGACTACTACTGCCAGGCCTGAGAAATGAGCCTACTGGGACTGGGGCATATGAAGGCCCCATGGCCCAGGCCATACCCACTGAGGTCATCCTCACCTTTTCCAGCGGCAGGGCCTCAGTGCAGCTGCTGCTGCCCCTCACCCAAGCATTTTGCCTGAGGCCTGAGGGTCACTCCACCTCCACCAACAACTGCTGGTGCCTGCTCTCACTATCGAGGGGCCCAAGCACAAGCCTACCCACTCCATCTTTGCCTCTCTGAAGGCAAAGCACATAGGCCAGGGTCCTGGGGATTGCCCAACCCAATCCACTACCTTAGACACCTGAGGATTCCTCCTAGGGGCCTGAGGTTGGGCCTAAACAACTGGTCATTACCACCTTAGCTGATACCTACCTGCAAGCACCACCTGTGGGCCTGGAGACTGACCTACCCAGCCCATTAAGCCACTAGGACCACCAATGCACACTGCTCACAACCCAGAGAATTGTCCTCCCACTGCTACTGACATAGACTAGGCCACACTGGCTGCCCAGGGGCCCAAGAACCCACTCATCCACCCAGTCCACTGTTGCCACTATTAGCATCTAAGAGAGCCACCTGGAGGCCCAAGAATCAGCCCACCAGTTCCTGCTAACAACAATATAGCCATACATTGCCCTGGGACACAAGGATAAACACACTCAGGCAACCACTGCCACCACTGGGTCCTGAAAACTGGCCCACCTGGCAACTCAGTCCCCAGCACGACTTCAACACAGCCTCCACTAATAAACACACCCTAACCCACTGAGGCAATCAGAGATACCACTAACATTGCTTACAGCCAAAGAAATCATACAAAGATTACACTAATGCACACACCCAGAATCAAAGCCAAAGCACCCTACACAACCAACACCATGAATCCATCTTTGGGAAAAAGTCCTGTCTTACAAAAGTAAATTAAAAAATAGGAAGAAGTGACTATTATACCAGATGCACATATATCAATGTAAGGAAACATGAAAAACCAAGGAAATATGGCACCTCCAAAGAAACACAATAATTCTCCAGCAATAAATCTTAATTAAAAAGAAATTCTCAAAATCCCAGATAAAGAATTAAAAATATTGATTTTAAAGATCAGTGATCTACAAGATAATTCTGAAAACCATACCAAGAAATCAGAAAAACAATTCAGGATATGCATGAGAAACCAAAGAGATAAATATTTTTTAGAAGAACCAAATACAAAAGTCTGTAACTAAATAATTCATTGAAGAAAGTACATAATGCATTTGCTGTAAGACTTTTTAAAAACTTATTTCAGGATATTATGGGTGTACAAACATTTTGGTTACATGTAATGGATTTGCCCTACCCAAGCCAGGGCTACAAGCATGTCCCTCCCCATACAGTGTGTTCCACTTTCCTTAGTTGTGGGTTCACCCTCCCCAACCCACCCTGATTGGCACCCAATGAGTATTACTACCATGTGAACATCTTAGTGTTGGTCAGTTAGTACCAATTTGATGGTGAGTATAAGAGATGCTAGATCACCATTGTTTTTTATAGTTGAGTAGTATTCCATGGTATACATATACTACATTTTATTAATCCACTCATGATGGGCACTTGGGTTGTTTTCACATCCTTGCAGTTGTGAATTGTGCTGCTGTAAACATTAGAGTGCAGATGTCTTTATTATAGAATGTCTTTTTTTCCTTTGGATAAATGCCTAGTAGTGGGATTGCTGGATCAAATGGTATTTCTATTTTTAGTTCTTTGAAGTATCTCCATATTGCTTTCCACAGAGGTTGCACTAGTTTGCAGTCCCACCATCAGTGTAAGAGTGTTCCAATCTCTCCATATCCACACTAGAATTTGCTGTTTCTGTACTTTTTGATAAGGGCCATTCTCACTGGAGTTAGGTGATATCTCATTGTAGTTTTGATTTGCATTTCCCTAATGATTAGAGATGTTGAGAACTTTTTTTTATATGTTTGCTGGCCATTTGTCTTCTTTTGAAAAATTTCTATTCATGTCCTTTGCCCATTTATTGATGAGGTTGTTTGATTTTTTTCTTGTTGATTCTCTTAAGTTCTATATAGATTCTTGTTATCAGCCCTTTATCATATGTGTAGAAAGTAAATACTTTCTCCCATTCTGTAGGTTGTCTATTCACTCTAATGATAGTTTCCTTGGCTGTGCAGGAGCTTTTCAATTTGATCAGGTCCCATTTGTTTATTTTTGTTGCTGCTGTGATTGCTTTGGAGGTATTCTTCATAAATTCTTTGCCTAGGCTATTGTCTGAAACAGTCTTCCTGACATTTTCTTCCAGAATTCTTAAGGTTTCATGCCTTAGGTTTAAGTCTGTTATTCATCACGAGTTGATTTTTGTGAGAGGTGAGAGGTGGGGATATATTTTCAATCTTCTGCATGATTCTTTCTTCTGCCTTATTTAGTCTATTGTTGTCAACAATAGAAAGATTATAAATTAACAATACAGCAGGAAAAAAGTTCAATATATCAATAATAATCTTGAATATAAATGAATTAAATCCTTCACTTAAAAGATATATAATGGCCAAATGAATTTTAAAAAATGATTCAACTATACTTGCTTACATAAAACTCATCATAGCAGGAAAGACACAGCCCTAGACTGAAAATAAAGGGATGCAGAAAGCTATTCCATGCAAACAGAAAACAAAAGTATGCACAAATAGCTATATTTGGGGTAAGATGATATCTCATTGTGATTTTGATTTGCACTTCTCTCATGATTAGTCTTCTTGAGCATTTTTTAATATACCTTTTGGCCATTTGTAAGTATCCTTTTGAAAAATGTCTATTCGTGCCCTTTGCCCACTTTTAAATGGGATTATCTGTTTTCTTCCTGTTGAGTGGTTTGAATTCTTTATGTATTCTGAATATTAGCCCTCTGTCAGATGAAGAGTTTGCAAATATTTTCTCCTATTCTCCTAATCACCTGATTATTTTTTTGTTATGCAGAAGCTTTTTAGTTTAATTAAATCCCATTTTTCTATTTTTGTTTTGTTGCCTGTGCTTTTGAGGTATTAGTCGTAAATTCTTTGCCTAGGTCAATGTCCAGGAAATTTTTTTGTAGGTTTTATTCTAGTATTTTTATAGTTTCAGGTCTTACATTTAAGTCATTAATCCATTGTGAGTTGTTTTTTGCATATAGTAAGAGGTAAGGGTCCAGTTTCATTCGTCTGCATGTGGCTATCCAATTTTCCCAGCACCATTTACTGAAGAGGGTGTCCCTTCTCCAGTGTAAGTTCTTGTCAGCTTTGTAGAAGATCAGTTGGCTATAAATATGTGGCTTTATTTTTGAGTTCTCTATTCTGTCCCATTGGTCTATGTGCCTTTTTTATACCAATAGTTTGCGGTTTGGTTACTACAGCGCTGTAAATATATTTTAAAGTCAAGTAATGTGATGCCTACAGCTTTGTTTTGTTGTCCAGAATTGTTTTTACTACTCAGACTCTTTTTTGGTTCCATATAAATTTTAAAATTGTTTTTTTCTAATTCTACGAAGACTGGCATTGGTATTTTGATAGGGGTTACATTGAATCTGTAGATTGCTTTGGTCAATATGGTGATTTTATTGATATTGATTTTTCTGACCCATGAGCATGAGATGTTTTTCATTTGTGCCATCTTCAATTTCTTTCATCAGTGTTTTGTAGTTTCCCCTATAGAAATCTTTCACCTACTTGGTTAAATTTATTCTTAGTTTTCTATTTTTTTGTAGCTATTGTAAATGGAATTGCCTTTCTGAATTCTTCCTTGGCTAGATCATTATTGGTGTATAGAAATGCTACTGATTTTTGTGTACCTACTTTGTATTCTACAACTTTACTGAATTCCTTTATCAAATCTAGAAGTTTTGGTGGAATATTTAGGATTTTTTAGGTATGAGATAATATCATCAGCACAGAGGGACAATTTGGCTTCCTCTTTTCCAATTTCAATGCCTTTTATTTCTTTCTCTTTCCTGATTGCTTTGGCTAGGACTAGGAGTACTATGTTGAATAGGAGTGGAGAAAGTGAGCATCCTTGTCTTGTTCCAGTTATCAGAGAAAAGGCCTTCAACTTTTCTCCATTCAGTCTGATGTTAGCTGTGGATATGATCTTTATTATTTGAGGAATGTTCCTTCTTTGTCTAGTTTGTTGAGAATTTTTGTCATGAAGGGAAATTGAATTTTATCAAATGCTTTTCTGCATCTCTTGAGGTGATCATATGATTTTTGTCTTTCATTCTGTTAATGTGATGTATCCCATTTATTGATTTGTATATATTGAGCCATCTTCGCATTCCTGGTATAAATCTCACTTGATTGTGATTTATTATCTTTTTGACATGTTGTTGCATTCTGTTTGCTAACATTTCATTAAGAATTTTTGCATCTGTGTTCATCAGGGATATTGACTTGCAGTTTCTTTTTTTGCTGTTTTCTTTTGTGGTTTTGGTGTCAGGGTGATTCTGGCCTCATAGAATGAGTTAGAGATAATTCCCTCTTTATTTATTTTTTTGGTATAGTTTCAGAGGATTAGCATTAGTTATTCTTTGTACATTTGGTAGAATTCATCAGTGAATCTGACTGGTTTTGGGCATTTCTTTGTTTGGAAACTTTTTATTATTTTTTCAATTGTGTTACTCATTATTGGTCTGTTTAAGTTTTCTATTTTTTTCTGATTCAATCTTGGTAGGTTGTATGTTTCCAGGGATTTACCCATTTCCTCTAGGTTTTCCAGTTTGTCAGCATATAGTTGTTCATAACAGTAGCTGATGATTTTTTGAATTTTTGTGGTATCAGTCATAATGGCTCCTTTTGCATTTCTGGTTGTGTTTATTCAGGTTTATCTCTCATGTTCTTGGTTAGTCAAGCTAATGGTTAAGGTTAGATTAGGTTTAGGGTTAGGGTTAGCTTGGTTAGTCTAGCTAATGGTTTATCAATTTTATTTCTCTTTCTGAGGAATCCATTTTTCATTTTATTGATCCTTTAGGGAATTTTTTATTATGTTTTTTTTGTCTCTATTTCATTTAGTTCTACCCTGATCTTTATTATTTTTTTTCTTCTGCTAAATTTGGGTTTGGTTTGTTCTTGTTTCTCTAGTTCCTTGAGGTGCATTGCTAAATTGTTAATTTGTAATCTTTCTACTTTTTTGATGTAGGCAATTTTTGCCATAAACTTCCCTCTAAGTTATGCTTTTGTTTTATTCCACAGGTTTTAGTATGTCGTGCTTGTATTTTCATTTGTTTCAAGAAATTTTTTGATTTCCATATTGATTTCTTCAGTGACCCAGTGGTCATTCAGGAGCATGTTGTTTAATTTACATGTATTTGTATAGTTTCCAAAGATCATCTTTATATTGATTTCTAGTTTTATGTCAATGTGATCTGAGAAGATTCTTGATATGATTTTGATTTGTTAAAAATTTTTGAGACTTGTTTTGTGACCTGATGTTGGTCTATCCTGGAGAATGTTTCACATGCTGATGAAAATAATATACATCTGCAGTTGTTGTATAGAATGTTCTGTAAATGTTTGTTAGGTCCATTTAGTCTACAGCCTAGTTTAAATCCAATGTTTCTTTGTTGATTGCTTTTTGTCCAGATGATCTGTCTAACGCTGAGAGTGGGATTTAAGTCCTCCACTATTATTGCATTGTAGTCTAGCTCTCTCTTTAGATCTAGTAATATTTGCTTTATGAATCTGTGTGCTCCAGTGCTGGGTGCATATATATTTAGAATAGTTATATCCTCCTGTTGAATTTATTCTTTTATTATTATATCATGGCACTCTTTGTCTTTTCTTTTTTACTGTTTTTGAGTTTGTCTGTTTTATCTGAATGGCTTTTAGTAAAAAGACAAAAAAATAATAGATATTGGCACAGATGCAAAGAAAAGGGAACTCTTAAACACTGTTGGTGGGAATGTAAACTAGTAAAACCACTATGGAAAACAGCATGAAGATTTCTCAAAAAACTAAAAATTATCATTCAATCCAGCCATCCCATCACTGGGTATCTACCCAAGGGAAAAGAAATCAACATATCAAAGAGATACCTGCACTTGCATGTTTACAATCACAAAGATATGAAGTTAACCTAAGTGTCCGTCAAACAACGAATAAGGAAAATGTTTGTATACACACACACATACACACACACACGCACACACACACACATTAGGATACTATTTGGCCATAAAAAAGAATGAAAACGTCATTTGAAGCACCACGAGTGGAACTGGTGGTCATTATCTTAAGTGAAATAAGCCAGGCACAAAAAGACAAATATCACATGTTCTCACTGATACGTGGGAGCAGTCTATTGAAGAATAGAAGTCTATTGTGGGAGAGAAGAGTCAAGCATGACTCCAGGCTTTTGTCCTAAGAAACTGGGCATACGGCAGTGCCATTGTTAGATAAGGATGACTGAAATTTTGTAGGGAAAATCAATAGTTTAGTTCTGAATATTAAGGATGAGTTGACTTATGTACTGGAAGTCCTAGCGGGAGCAATCAGCAAGAGAAAGAAATAAAAGGTATCCAACTCAGGAAAGAGGAGGTCAAACTATTGCTTTTCACCAACTATACAATCTTGGATCTAGAAATACCAATGACTCTACCAAGAGACTCCTGTAATTGATAAACAAATTCAGCAAAGCCTCAGGTTACAAAATCAATGTACACAAATCAGTAGCATTTTACATACCAATAACAGTCAAACTAAGAGTAAAATCAAATATTCAATACAATTCACAATATTTATAAAGAAAATAAAAGATGTAGGAATATACTTAACCAAGGAGGTGAGAGATTTCTACAAGGAGGACTACGTAACACTTAGGAAAGAAATAGTAGATGAACACAAACAAATGGGAAAACATATCATGCTCATGGATGGGAAGAATCAACATTGTTAAAATGTCCATACTGCCCAAAGTAATTTATGGATTCAATGCAATCCCCATTAAAATGCCGACATCATATTTCAAAGATCTAGAAAAACTAATTCTACACTTTGTTTTAGTGTTCAAAATAAGAATATCCTCTATCCTGCCTGGTTTATTACTAGTGGGATATATACATTATATATATACATATGTATATGTATATATATATATATAATCTCACCAATTAGATTGTAAAAATTTTGGAGAATAAAGAGATAGAGTGCTATTTCTCTTCTATAGCTCTTGTCCTTTCTAGCTTTGTATAACAAGTGTGAAAGCCAGATTCTGTCATTGCCACTGTCTCAGTGCATAAATGACTTAGTGAATTAATTTGTAAATTCAAGTGATATGAATTATGGTTAAATTGGTGATTGAAAGAAATAAAGTAAAAAAACAAAGAATTCTTTCTCAGTTCATCCAGAGAAATCAAAAGGGGAAAGTTAGATATTTCTTATTAATTATAGAATATTAATTCTATAATTGAAATTACTCATCAGCCATAGATGTCTTTTCAAAACCAAAATGCATCTGAAAAAAGAATACTTGTACTTCTCATGTCTTCTATTCTATGAAAAATAGGTGGGATTAAAAAACAAAACAGAAAGACAAAAATCTAAACCAGTGTTGACTGCTTGGCTGTGTTGATTCCAAAGCCATTTGTAAAGCAGCAATGCCACCTGTTGGATAGAAGCAAGACTGTTACAATTTTTTTATTTTAATTTTTGTTTGTTTATTAGACAAATGTTTATTTATGCCTCCTCAAGGCAGTGCAAAGTGTTGGGATGCAGTATGAGAAAGAAAGAAAAAATAAAAATGCCTCCACTTGCAAATGGCTTCATACCTAGTAAAACAAATGGAAGATCATTTCTAGTCATAGCACATGGACAAGTCTCTTTTAAAACTTGACTTATTTTCCTCCCAGATTCTTCCAAGGATTACATGCTCCATCTTGGCATTTGCTCTATTGCACCTTCATACTCCTTTTATGGGACTGCTGAAAACAAAATAGTAATCTATAACACCTGTCACTTAGCCACTTCAGTACCAGCATCGACTGTAGTCATCAGCCACAAATGAATGGGCACAGCCGAGTGTCGACTTTAGCCGACAGCCAAAAGCTTTTACTTTGACAGCTTTTATCTCTGCAGTTGCAGTGCGTACGTTCAGCTAATAAGTTACTACGAATCCGTGACCTTTTACCAAGTCCTTAGTAGGAGTTATTACAGTTATTTTCCTAAAGCTGCCTGTAGAGTAAAACAAGCTTTCAGTGCTTTAAAGCTTTCCTCATCACACAAGAGCAAAACGGATCTGTCATCAATGCACTGCACAAACTACCGTGCGGACTATGAGTGCCGGCCGTGGGCAAAGTTTCGCGGCCCGCGAGCGCGGTACCGAAGTGGTTAACTATAAGGAGACAATACTTTTAACAAATCAGATAATTCTTTTAACAAGTCAGTAAAAATGGTTCCCTGTTTGTGGGCTTCAGCAGCTTTACACTTCTCTCTTCTTGTCATTGCTACATAGTTGTAAATCTCTGCAGTGTTGTAAATAAAGAAAAATTAGTCTGATGCTCTGATAGTGGGATGACATGGTGGATCTTAGTCCCTGACCTGGAAAATCAAAATATTTGTTTACAACAGAGTGTCTTCAGAGTTGGAAGTCTATCACTACTGCTCAAGATGGCCCCTTGCCACTTACTAACGCATTAGTCTAAAAATGAAATAGTCGATGCTATCGCTTTTCTGTTGCTAGCAAGTGAATGATGAAGTAACTTTTTGCTGGGCTTCAGGCAGCAGAGAAAATCTGGACTTGCTTGCTGGCATTGCCACATTTATTGAAAACCCAAGTGGGCAGTGCAGGTGAGTAATAAGAATCATATTATCAAAGAACAGAAGTCTAAAGAAACATCTATCAAAAAACAGAAGAGATCTAAAGGAAACAGGCAACTCTTTTTGTCTTTGGCAGAGATATTTTCTCTAGGGCCTGTTTGGATTGACTTCCTGGCAACAAAGATCATCCCACGGGGGTAAATAATAAGATAGCTGTGCATTCAGAATAGCGGATGCCAGTTGTGTGTATGTACAAAAACAACAACACAAAACAATGTTCAAAGTTATGCAAGTGGTATGAGTGATTTGAGAGTTTATAGGTCATAAAAATTTCATTTGAGATAAACAGAGAAGACTGGCATGAGGAAGCTCAAATTGGAAAGATAAGGGCAAAGAATAGCTGGAATCCAATCAGAAACAGAGAGCTAGACCATGGGAGTCATTAGGACTATTTAATTTTTTCCACTTCTTATTCTTCAGGGTACACAGTACAGTTACATTTTCCTACCTCATTTGAAGTTAGACACGGCTATATGATGTACACCAGTGAAACGTAATGGAAAACAGTGTGCGTTACTTCTGAGCAGAAGCTTTAAAAGCTAGTGTAGAAGTTGCCATATATCTTTTTTCTACCTCAGCAATTGTGGATCCAAATGTTGAGATGGAGCTTCTCTCAATCTGGTCTCTAGGTAACCAAGATGATCAGTCTGCCTGCTGATCCACATTGAATATATGCTTTTACTGTGTTAAACCATCAAGATTATGAGGTTGGTTTGTTACTGCAGCATAACCTAGCCCATCCTGACTAATACACAGTGTTCCCATGGCATATGTAAAGTAATTGGCTAATAAAAGTAAAAATAAGAAGGAAAATCTTTAAAAGCCTAAAATTAGAAAGTATTAGCTTTGGGGAAGCTAGAGGACAAGGATTCATTTAGTATGTTAAAGAAAAATGTTTCATGTGTTGTATTTGAAATATACATATGTGTGTATTTATAATGTATATGTTTTAGAAATGCATTTCCAAATCTTAGCTATCTTCCCATTGAATAATACATTTTTTTCCTATTTCTTCAACTGCAAAAGCAACAGCAATAACACAGGAGTACTTTTCAAGTATCTCCTTTCTCTCTGTATTATAAATATTCTTTATCATTTCCAGGACTGGAAATTAAAGCATCGACAACTCAATTTCCTGCTTCTACTTATGTCCACATAAAGCTTCTTTATACAGTAGCCAGAGTAATTTGATTAAAACATGAGTCAGACTAAGTCACTCCTCTGCTCAATGCCCTCTAATGGTTCACCATTAATTCAGTCGCTGGGGCTTATAAGGTCCTATGTGATCTGTCAACTACTTCTGACTTCATTTTCTGTCTCTCCTTATCTGTACATAGCTATTCCTCAACTATATCAAGCACAGTCCAGCCTAAGGGCATTTGAAGTTACTATTCTCTGTGCCAAAAAATGTTCTTCCCATAGAACCTTCCCTACATGGTTCGCTCCCTTCCTTTCCTTCTGGACTCTGCTCAGGAAGACCTTCTCTAATCACTTTCCACACTTGAGTGACTCTATCATACTCACTCTGCTTTGTTTTTCTCCATAGTATTTAAGACGATGTGACATACTACAATTTGCTTGTTCACCTGTTAATAATATGGTGGAGGCAGGTCTTGTGTCTATTTTGCTCTCTGTGGAATTCTATTACCCAGAAGAGAACCCAGCACATCTAGTGTTCAATAATGAATTTGGATTTTTCTCTCAGTGCTCAACTTCTCTGCTTTTCAGTATGGCTTCTAATTCCCCTTCTGCATTCCCAGTCTTACCACCTAACGTCCAGCATGCTGTCCAAGGTCAGGCTCAGGGTCCATGCCAACATGACAGCACAGGACAGAAATGTGAGCTGGCTTCTGCTGAGGTTCTCAAATAAATTCCATGGCCTAATTTGCATTTGCCTATGAAGAAAAGGGACAAAGGCAGATTTTGAAGATTTTGACATAAAATTAAGTTTTAAATTTTATTTTTCGAAACATGAAATTATGTCCTTACATTTTTGGTGCTTAGTGTCCTTTCATTTGTGATGAAAATGTTTTGTTTTGCTAGTTGTTTGCTTGTTTTTTCCTTTTTATTGTCTTTACTTGACAGAGTAAAACATTAAGAATCCTCAATAATTCTCAATCTTTAAATATTCAAGAATTAGCTATTTCATAAAGCAGGAATCTGAAGCCAAGACAGATGCCTGACTTCTGCAAGCTCATTGATGTAGATTTTAGCAGAATTACAAATGAAACTCATGCCTCATCTCCAGCCAGTTCTGCTTTCTCTACTCAAAATTTCTTCCTCTGAAAAGCCCTTTGAGAATAACCCCTCCCTGGCTTAGAGTTTGCTTTATGCCTTGCTATTTGCTCTCTTGATCAGTAAGCAATCTGGGGCTCTAGTAGAAGAACAAGTCTCTCCTTTCTCATTTTTAGGGGAGTCAAAGGATTTATGAAAGTCAGTTCTGATAGGCTGGAGAGAATGTCAGTGCTGGAAGCAAATCGAAAGGATTGAATTTCCCTCTGAAAACAGGTTAGCATTAGTCTAAGAGGGTAAGTGGAAGGGTGTGCTGTGCATAGTATGGTCCTGGATATAATATTGTCTGGTCACATTCTTTGCTGCCTTGGATGTTTTCTTGTACATTTCCCAAGTACTGTGTGTGTATATGGATGTGTATGCATATGTGTGTTTTGCAAATATCTAACTAACTTCTAAACTTTATTGTTGGCCAGTACTTTGTCTTGGTATATTTATTATCCCTCTAACCAGAATGCCTGCCCAGTACTCAGCACTAAGTAAACATAAAGTGTCTACCATGTTCATTTTGGCTTTTACTTATTCTCTTTCTTAAAGGTCACTTGAGCTAAAGATTTCTTGAGCTGTTGAGAAGTTCCTCCCCATCCCTAGTACCATATTGGCTCACAAACGTCCTTCAGTTATGGTTCTTATTGCCTTGGCATCTGACTGAAAAGCAGACTGAGAGTGCCTAGTTCATGCCAGATCACAATCAGCAAGGACTGATCATCACAGCTAACAAGAGGAATGGAATATGCTCCCTTTGTAGAGATCACAGCCCTGGAAAGAAAGTCTGAATTCTCATGAGCCAAACAGTTGACTCTAGCACTTCCCCACCCCTCAGATGTCCTGACTTCTATACAGGAGAAATCCGGGCCATCAATGTGGAGTATACATTGTGACCACCATTAGGAAACTCAGAAAGTCATTGAATTCCAGGATCAAAAGGGACCTTAATGATACCTTAATCTAACATTTATCCTCTTTATACTTAAGTGATTGAAGACTGGTAGTTATTTATGTAATATATTTATTGTTAGGAAGTTCTCTTTTCACACATTTGAGGACTTGAAATCTCCCTTCCTAAAACTTCTACCCATTGATTGCTCATTAACTAATATTTAAAAGTTGAGCTCTTTGTTATATTCAGGTTCTGTGCTCTGTGTTGAGGCAGAAAGATAGATAAGTCACAGCTCCTGCTTTTAGTTGTGTTAGGCTGGAAGACAGTCATAGAAATACATAATTTAGGCTGTATATATGTGAAATGACATATATTTGTATAAGGCAGGATAGTGGGGCATCTAACCCAATCTAGGCTGGCAGTGTAAAGGAAAGGAGGATTCTTGGAGTATGTGATAAGTCACCTGTCACTCTAGTTTGTTAATCGTGTAGCTATTTAATCAGCTACGAATCAACTCAACTATATCATCATGTCCAAACTTCTTTTCCGTGAACATAATAGTCTTTGCTGGGACAAAGTGACTGAATCTCCACCATGCTTTCCCCACCCCACTCCCACCCCTGTGTAAAAGCAGTAAAGTTTGAGGAATTGACCCCAGCTCTGATCATAATACCTGTCCTTTGCCAGGATCCCTAACTGAATGAAGCCTGTCAGGGAATAGCATTCCACTGATGACAATTACTGATTAAGGAGTGGGAACATTCTGAAGTAAAAACTTATGTTCATTACTTGAGAGTGGCATGTTTCTTTTTTTCCTTTCAGATATGAACAAGGAAACATGTGACCTATTTTCTACTAGCAGACAACTTGCATCCCAGATGAAGCCAACACTGCTGTCAGAACAGAAAACCAACAAAACCTGGATCCCTGATCGTGTTATTGATCTGCTAGATCTACCAATCCTGACACACACGTCCAAGCATATAGGCTATAGATGCACTTACTCTTGAAGCCAGTTTGATTTGGATTTTCAGGTACTTGTATCTAAAACCATCATCAGTGTTCAATTTTTCTGAAGCCTTATTAAAGTGAAGAGATATTATGTCTATGTTTTCTTTTTCTGAACTACTCTAATAATGTTAAGAAGGGAAAAATTTTCTTTGCTATGTCTTGTTTTTGTGAATCAGTTGTGGTCCCTAGTACCTAAAGTCACATTTTCCTGGAGAAATGTTATCCCTACTCTAAGTGAGGAAGTAGGAAGCAATTCAGCTCCACAAGTATTGATGACATGCCTATGCTTTGCCCTGTATTATGCTGGGCAGCAAGGGACATGCAAAGTGGTTTGAATAAGATATAGCTCCTTTCTGCAGCAAGCTTAAAATCCTTTGGAAATCAAATGTAATCTAAGGAATTTTAGCTCTGGCGTCATATACTCAGTCTCAAAACTTGGCCTGCCTATTATGAGTCAGGCACTATACATATGCAGTCCCATTGAATTGTCACATTGCCCATCAAGGTCATTATTTATGAAGGAGGAATTAAGTTCAAAGAGGTAACTAACTTTCTCAAAGTGGCTTGTCAGACATGATGGCTCTGGAAAATTAATATAAGACTAAGTCCAAAACCAGAAGGATAAGCAATATTTAGATGGGACCTGAATGTGCCATTAGTAGGCAAGAACCAACAATAGCCAATTTAAGTCTATTGTAGTTCTGTCTTGGAGATATGCTCTGAAGTCAAAGGTGGTGCTCAGTTGGTCCTTTAGGAGGAAAAAAAATTCTTCCAAATCAGGCTAAAGCTCCATCTGATGGTAATTAGAGCAAAAGATGAGAGTATTAAACAAGATTTTTGGGTTATTCATCCATTCAGTGAAGATTTATTATGCCTAATATATGCCAGGCATTGTGCTAAACACAATGAAGAATACGAAGATTCATTAGGTTCAGCTTCTGCTCTGAAGGAGCTGTGACCTTTTAAGTAACAATAGCTGCCATGTATCAGATGTCTACTAACTGCTAGACATTTTTCATAAATCATCTATAATCCTTCAATGGCATTGCAGTAGAAGTATTTTTTGTCCACATTCAATGGATGGAGGATCTGAGACTTGGAAAGGATATACCCAAGTCACACAGGTAAAGTCGAGATTTGAAAACAAGTCTCATCCAAAGCTTGTGTTCTTTTTGTAGTGTCACTCAGTCATACACATATGGAGCCTCAACTTGATTGAGAGAAGTAGGTAGTGCCCAATAGGTGTTCCTTTTTTTAATTCTCCACTCCTACTACATAACCCCTGTTCCCCTCAGCACCACGTGCCTACAAAAGTGCTGTGTTTACTGCAGGTACTCAGTGAATTCACATCTTGTAATCTCAGCTGTGTGACAGAAACACTATCGTCTTACTCTGCTGCCTCTCAAGTGATTGATCTTGAGAAATCTGAGGTCTGAACATTAATTTCAAGTTCTGTTGGCCATAACAGGCATTCTTGCCTCTAGCGTAGAACTACTTCCATGATTCAGACTCAAAAGTACATTATAAACACTTACTCTATATGCTAGGCACTTCCACATATGTTGTTCCATGACTCCCATTTTGCAAATAATGAATCTCAAAGCCGTACTAAATTGCTCAAGGTCACTCACATTGGTAAGTGAAGGTCCAAGATTCGAAATCCAGTACTCTCTGTCTAGCACAGCTTTAAGTATATGTCCAAGTTTTCAATATATTTTCAAGGATTTTTCCAAGTGTAGTATGTTTTCTGCTACACCAGATGTGAATGCTATTGGTTTTTGTATGGTGAGAACTACTTTTATTTAAAGATCTTACTCTCTTTCTTCCTCTTGTTCCACTTCCATTATTGCTTTTGGAATATTTTACGTCTGTATAACCTCTGCTTTTTTCCTTGGTGTCTCATAATTACTGATCCTGGCTCCAATCTCTCTCCCATAACTATTCCCAGAGGCCATCCCTTACCATGCTACAGCCTGTCTCTCAGCTAAATTTTCATGAGAAATGTCTCCTTTGTGGCATTTACCAAAGGGAAAAAATCTCCCAAGCTTCTCTAAATAGCATAAAGTAATTATTTTCTCATAGTCTTAAAAAAGGCTCCCCTCCCACCTTTTTTTTCCTTTTTTTAACTCTATGACTGGTCCCATCAGTAGGACCCAGACAGTCTGCCACATGAAAACTATTGTAGGAGACTTTTTTCAAATCTTTGGTATGACTAAGACAGTGTTTTATTCTTCTTAGCTCTAGGTAATCTCTTGATAATACTTTTTTTTATTTTAAGAAAGAATAGAATATCAAAATTAAACATGTGGTATTTATTTAAAAAATTAATATTTATGATAAAACTCAGTAGAGGTAAGGAGCTCATTGGGTAAAACCACAATAGTTTTTATGCCTGCCTGTCCTCTTATGAAGTGGTTGGTAACAAATTAGGTATTTTTTATATTTCTAGTATAAACCAAGTCTTCCTCGAAGGCTTCAGTATGGTAACCCTTGAACTCAACAGAAAGAGAGTATAAATGAGAAAAGGGCAAGGTCACCCACTGCTATATTCAGAAGTTGTGAAGCATTTTTCGAGTTCTATAGAGAGAAACTTGGAGTAAAGTAAGACTAAGACTACCTGCTAATTGTGGAAAGACAAGTATGTGGAAAAGGTGTCTTAGTCTTTTGAGAGAATATTCAAAATCATGCTTTCAACTAATGCTTCTTAGCAAAGTAGTGAAAACCAATGACAGAGGAGTCTGATGCACCAGTGTGTAATGCCCACTTCAACTACTTATTAACTGCAAGTGGTTTAACCTCTCTGGGTTAATAACAGCTACTACCACACAGGATTTAAATGAAATAGTGCAAGAAAAGCATTTAGCATAGTGCCTGCTGATCCTAAGTGTTCAGAGTATATTCTAGCTGCTATCATTATTATCATCTAGATGTAAACCTTCAATCCAGTTCAAGTGGGATGACAGAACTTTTCCACTTTGATATCTAGCCACCCCTCAAGCTTATAATCTTGTACAGTGGGTTTTTCTGATATCAAGGTTACAGGACAAATAAGACAAGTAACATTGATCTAAGAAATAGATAAAAACTACTCACTGACACCAAGCAGTCATGTATCCTCAATACCTGTTTATTGAGGCAATGAACCTTCAGTCCTTGTAAGTATAGGCAGCTAGATTCCCTAACTGAGGAATTGATGCAGAAGATATATCTTTCAGTCTCACCATTCATAATCTCAGCATATAGCTTTATAAATCAATGGCATAAACCCAATATTTTGAGGGAAGAAAGTTTGGCAAGAAGAATTAGGAAGCTATTAGTTGACACTAGGGGTGATTTAGAGAAGAGAGCTACAAATGGAACATTTAACTGATTAGCCAGATTCTGAAACAGGCCCTGCAACCCAGGAACATTTTACATTTAGCCTCTTAGTAGAATTTATTCAGTTTCTGTATTTATATCGCACTGAACTAGGCAAAAAGGATGACTGGAATTACACTTCACAGTCAAGGAGCTTACATGATATTTTAGAATATAAGAAGCATAGGTGCTCCTAAATTAATCTATGTCACCCAAACTATTTTCACCTTTGTTATCAGATTTAAAATATTTGTGAACAGAAATAATAGCCCTCCCCCTCGCAAACTATGTGGACTTGCTCTGAATTTTGGAAAACCCAGTTTGTGGTAAAGCAAGCAGGACTTGAATTTCAACACACTGGGGCAGGCAGCCAACCACTGGGCTGGCCAGCCATTTGCCTGATAGCTGCCTGGATTTAGAGATCACGGAGAACTGGGGAAAGAGAGCCAGAATGAAGCCCGTTTCTAGCTCCACCCTCTTCCTGCCTTGACACACCATCATTTCTTTCCCAAACAATTATTAATTAGTTTTTGCCACAGTATGCCTGAGTAACAAATCACCCAAAACTCAGTGGCTTATAAGGAAAATCATTTATTTTCATGAGTCTGTGGGTTGGCTGAGCTGGGGTGGGGGGTGGGCTCGCTGGGTGGATCTGCTTCAGGCTACAGCTTGCCCTGTCTTGATTCTCATTGCAGGTGTGTGGGCCAGTTGGGGCAGTTCTACTCCACATTTCTCATCACCCTGGGATCCCAGAGCTAGCCAAGGCAGGCTTCTCTCATGATGGGAGCAGAGGCAAAGGAAGCAGGAAGAAGCATGTGAGGCCTCTTATGAAGGCCTAGGTATGGAACTGGCCCATTGTTACTCCTGCCCAGATGGTGAGAGTGGGTCACATGTCATGCCCAAAGTCTAAGAAGCAAAGAAATATGCTCCACCCATGATGAGGCTACAGCAAGGTATGGATGCGAGAACAAGTGAAGAATCAGGGCCAATCATTCAGTCTCCCTCCCTGAATCACTCCCAATCCTATGCTTAAAAATGTTCTCACCTAGAGAATTCAAAGTTTCTCTACTGAAAAGACATTTCTTTGTTCATTTTTTATCATCATTCAAGGGGGGTTCTAAACCTTCTATATTTCCCCCTTAGCCAAAATCTAGAATTCTCCTTTCTGTTTCCTGCCTCAAATTGGAAGCTTTCTCCCCTCATCATTTATCAAAACACAATTACTCTTTGTGTTCTATTTTATTTTTAATTCTTTGGGAACCAATCTAGATAGTCTCATTTTAAATAAATGGCATCAAGATTCGCAGTACTGCCTCAGTTCACTCCCCACAAATAATAAAGGATATAGGTTACACATACGAACACACACACAAATACACACACACATACACAAACTATAGAGAATATTCAAAATAAGGAAAAGCTAATTATTGGGTAGCTTTGATCTGAAAATTTTCATGGAGAATTTGAACATTGAGTATAACCTTGAAGGAAATTACTAAGCTTTTTAGGGCTTAATTTTTCCAGTGAAAAAATATTTTAAACAATCAATTGCAACATTCTATTCCCTACCCATTTGATGAGGAATTAGATGTGTGGACTGATTAGTTTCTGATCCTTTGCGTGTTATTCACCACAACCCTACCTTTGTCCTTCAGGTAATGCAGACTATTAGGGCAAAAGCAAGTGGGTGAGAGCTCACATCCAACTCATCCCTGTAACTAGACAGAGCTCAAAGCCCATGTAACTTTGATGGATTAGAGGTAGTATGACTCATGTGTGTTCTCTCGGGCTCAGTGCCTCTGTGGGTATGCACATATGTGTATTTTGTGTGTAGATATAACTAAAAATAAATTTATGTTGTGCTTGGTCACCAATTAATGACCAGTAATAATCAATAAATTAGAGAATATCTGACTGACCACTGCTATAGTTAATAGGAGTCATTGGTCCATCAGAAGTATGTGTATTTGAGTCACTAAGGTGACATATATTGTACTTTTCCTTTACTTTTCTGTTTCTAAAACTTTTTAAGGCAATAGTGGAAAAGCCACTTCTTGGGTGAAGTACCCTTGTTCCATGTTTCTATGTTACCCTGCCTACCTTTCCCCATAGCACTTACCATCCTGTATTTAGGTTATTAAGTATGAAATGTCTGATTTCCTTAAGTACTGACCTTGACAGTTGAAATCTCTGACATTTCACTTTGACACCTCTTATATTATGTTTATTGTGAAGGAACATCCTCAGTCTTTAAAATGCACATTTTGGCTTGTGATTATCTTTCGAATTGCTTTTTAGAGCAATTTTTTGTGAAACCATGGATAAGTAAAAAATCCATTTTATCTTCAAATATGAGTTCTGTCATGGAACCACTGCAGTGCAGACAGCTTGAAATATGAACAAAGTGTTTGGGAAGGGTGTGGCTAATGAACACACAGTATGTCAATTGAGAAGTTCCATTCTGATTATTTTAATCTTGAAAATGAGCCACGTGGGTGACCTGAGACCAAGGTGGATAATGATGAGCTGAAAGCTGTAGTGGAAGTGAATCCATCTCAACCTATACGTGAATTAGCAGCAAGATTTGATCTTACCATTCCAACAATATTGGACCATTTGAAACAGATTGGCAAAGTAAAGAAGCAGGATAGATGGGTACCACATGAATTAAATGAGCATCAGAAGAGAAATTGTCTAGAAGCTTGACTTTCTTTGCTATCATGACATAAAGGTGAACCATTTCTACACCATATTGTTACATGTGATGAAGAATGGATTCTTTTTGACAGTCACAAATGTTCAGCACAATGGTTAGATAAAGATAAAGTGAAGAACACAGTCACAAACCAAATATTCATTTAAAAAAAAAAAAAAGCTAATGGTGTCTGTTTGGTGTCCCAGTGCTGGTATTATTCACTACAGCTTCATGACACCTGGTCAATATTACAGCGGATGTCTACTGCAACCAATTGGATGAAATGATGAAGATGCTTGTGATTAAGCAGCTGAGACTGGTCAATAGAGACAGGACAATGCTCTTGCAAGACAATGCTCAGCCACATGTCACACAAATAACGCTGCTCAAACTATAGAAGCTGGACTTGGAAACTCTCTTCACCATATCCACCAGACCTTGTACCAACTGACTACCACTTCTTCCAGGTTCGGGCCACTTCTTGCAAGGAAAAATATTCAATTATCAATAAGCTGTGGAAAATGCCTTTCGCAATTCTATTGCCACTCGCTCTCCAGGCTTCTTCACTGCTGGCATAAATGAGCTACCATTCAGATGGCTAAACTGTGTTGATAGGTTAGGCACACACTTCGATTAATTGTATTGCTCTTGTTTGAGATCCAATAAGCTACACTTTTGATTTAAAATCAGACATTTCATATTTAACAACCTAAATACTTGTCTATTAACTGGTCTGTACCCACCATTCAATCATAAACTCTGAGAAGGCAAGTAAACTTCTCTTGCTCATTGTCTTATCTCTTTGTAGTGCCCAATGTGTTAGATGCTCCATAGATATTTATTGAGAGAAGTGAACATCGTTCCAAATGTTACACAGGACAAAGCATTTTGAAAATTGTCAATGCTATATAGCTATTTATAATTAGTATAATTTCCATTAAAATTATCTAATGAGAAAGATTACAATAAGCAAACCACATATTACAAATGTGCCAGCCCAGACCATCTGCCAACTTTGCAAATTATCTAGTTTGGAGGTTTTACATATTAATCTCAGCATGAACTTGTACAGTGCATACTCAGCAATGTGATCTACAGGGCAGGTAAACACACTTTTTTACAGTGGGTATCCTGTACCCACTGGCTACACACACACAGACCCACACACTAGTGACAGATAGCCTTGGACTTAGAATTGAAATGATTTCACTATGAAGCCTCCCCAGAGTTGTTCAATATAACTGAGATTCAAGTGCAAAATAAAATGAGTCTTACCAGAGGAAAAATACAGTTTTTCTCTGCATTAAAAAAAATAAGATTTGTTTTCCCCTGAATGATAGGACCATAATGATTCAATTTCTCCTGCACCAACCAGCATCAGCCTGTGAGACCCAGACCTGGCACATGAAAATTTCAGCCTTAAGTCAAATATTATTTCAAAGTTAATGACAAAATCTATTTTTGCAGTGGTCTTGTTTAAAATATTTCCCCTTAATACTCTTGAAATGCTGTAATTGAAAGCAGTTATTTGAGATGCCAGTGCATACTTTTTTAATTATGTCCTGTACCATCTGTTTCCAATGAAAGGGCAGTATCTGTTTGCAGTTACCAATCTTATGAAAAACAGGCTTGTCCCGAAATAGATTGGAACTAAAACCAGAAAGCATTTCTTTCAGAGGCATCCTTTCAAGCCAATTAACTTTAATCATTATAGAAATGTTTATTTCCCATCTTAGTCTCTCTTCACATGTAAATTCCTTCAGGGGAAAAGATCTCTTTTTGTGACTGTTTGAATAGTTCCAATTTGGATTAATCAGAACCTGCTGGTTTGTTTATGTTCCAATTGTGAATGCGGCAGCTTTCCTGGTGAAGGAGGCACACATGCCCTGCAGAGAGCAGCCAGTAGACACACACCTACTGGTCACAACAAGTTGGTTTAACCTCCTGGGCCCCACACTCGCCCCATGCTGCCTTTGAGGGTGGGGACCCATGAAGCCATGTGATGGATGGGAGACCAGGAAACCTAAGCTGCGTCAGTGTGAAACCCATCTCCTCAAAGGAACCATATATCTTCTTAGAGCAAATGTTCACACGTCAGTCTTATAAAAACTGTAAGAAGGCTTGGTGGCCTTGCAAAATGCAGCATCTTGCAGGGGTAGCTTGTAAGTGGCATTGCTCTACCTAGGCCACTGTTATTTCTGAATTGCCTCTATTCAGGGAAATGTTCCATCCACAGGTCAAAAAATGATTTATGGCAATTTTTTGATAATTATTATTAAGTAGTTCTAGTTATTCATTATTATTAAGTAGTTCTAGTTCATTCATCTATTCCTCCAGAATATAAGTTCATCAAGGGCAGGGATTTTTGTCTGTTTTGTACACTGATATATCCCAAATACCAAGAAGAGTGTCTGGTACAAATAGAACCCCAGTGAATATCTGTTGAATTTATTCACTCTTTTAGACTCTGGGGATACACTGTTAAAAGACATACAAAGTCTCTGCTCCTACGGGACTTTCATTCAACATGATCAATGTCTTGGACATGAAAACAAAATGGTCAAAAGACAAGACATATTGATAGTAAACATCTTCAAGATAGAACAGAACAGGGACTGTGTCTTTTCATCCCTGTGCCTAGATGCAAGGTGTCTGGTGCAGATCTGGTGCATAATAAATATTTGATTAATTGAATTCAGTAAGCATACATACATGTCTTCGCCACCACCTAAGGAACCTGCCGTTTACTGAGCTTTTAATAAGTCCCGTTATAAGTCCCGTTCACTGTGATGAATGTTTCACAAACATAAGCTCCTCTAATCTTCGAAACAACAAACAATCAAAAACTCTGTGAAGTATTAAATATCTCCAGTGTTCAGATGAGAAGCTGAAGCTTATGTATGGAAAATCACTTGCTGGGCTCAATCAGTAAATGCCAACATGAAATTAGGAACTTAGGTCTGTCTTCGTTTAAAGTTGATAAAATTGTATCATAATATATAATATATGCAATTATTATTTGTCAATTAAAATTTTAAAAAACAAAATGCAAATAAATAAATAAAATCAATAGTCATATATGCTCTCTGATATCTCCTATACACTGCTCAAATTGTCCTTTAGGAAAGCTTGCCTCTAACACAACAAACTTGGGGATTTCATGGTCACATATTTAAAAGTCTGAAACCACATTGCTATATTTGGGGAAACAACAATTTCCCATCTCTTTCTTGATGTTCCTGGAGTTTTATATTCACCGGACCTCCTAATAACTGCTATGCCCTTCAACTTGGGCCTCCTTAAGCTTGCACATCAGCAGTTTTTGGATCCCATGGGCTCCATTCGAGGAGCAGATATTCTTTTTGTTTCCCAGAAATCATGAGGGTAAGTAATGTTTGTTTGTTTTTTTTCTTTCTAGTTGAGATGTTATCCTATCAGGTTGGATGGACTTGGCTTTCAATTAGAGAAAACCACTCATCTATCCCAGGCTTTCTTTCTCTGATGATTTAAAAAGAAATGTAATAAAATCCCTTAAAGTTTCACAATTTAGTCCCATCTCAAACTTTCCAGAAATCAGTCAGGATTTCCTGTGGGAATATCAAGTGAGAGACACCACAGGGTAATGCAACAAAGGGAAACAGAGAGAGGGAGGTTATGGAAAGTTGGGAAAGAGAATGGAGACGTACGACTTGTGCAGTGATGGAGCATCTTAACACACTCACGCTAATGAGTGGCTTCTGAAATTATGTGGCCAAAGAGAGAGCTGGACTCCACGTTCTTGAGCTTGGCATTCAGCAACTATGACTCATATGCTGGGTCTGGAGCAGACTAGTGAGTTATGAACAAACTACAAGCACTAACTCTGCCTTAGGATGGCTATGATCCTTTTGTCAGCTGTTCATTTATCACTGAGTGATGTCAATCACCACTTCTCTTATTCTTTTCTTATTTATTTTTAATGTTTTTATTTCAGCATATTACGGGGATACAAATGTTTAGGTTACATATATTGCCTTTGCCCCACCTGAGTCAGAGCTTCAAGCATGTCCATCCCCCAGACGGTGCTCACTGCACCCATTAGGTGTGTATACACCCATCCCCTTCTTCCCGCTTCCACCTGCCTGACACCCGATGAATGTTATTACTGTATGTGCACTTACCACTTCTCAATCTTCATGCACAGTGTAGTAAGTGCTACCCTGAGCAGGAAGTGAAAGGTATCTCTACTCAGAGGACATCCCATTTAAATTTATTAAACACAAGTGTGTATGTGCACACACACACACACAGAATAAATATAAAAGCTCCTCAAAAACAAAGAATGCCAGGGGGGGGCAAAAGTCAATGTGAAAACACTAATAACACCACCAACAAAAATAATAATACCACTTATTGAATGTCCACTATTGTCGCGCCCGCCTTGCCAGCAAGGAAGACACGGCAACTGGAGTTCTTCTGACAGCGCTTTAATGGGGATATTCTTAGATTGACAATATGCGGAAGACCCCGAACGGGGACGCACACACGCTTTTAAGGCCTTGGCGGACCTGAAACCTCTGGGGATAGGTTGGGAAGGAGATGCCGCCAGTTTTCATTGGCGCAACCTAGCATCCTTCATTTACATAGTTACACAACCGGCACTTCCTGTGACCTGACCAACACTGCGCATGCTCGAGAGTTGTTTATAGCAAAATGACCACCGGATACGGGCGCCATCTTAGAATGGCGTTGCCGCCGCGCCCCACACACTATGTGACAAGCACTGTGCTAAGAGCTTCATACTGACCTTATAAAAACTCTTTGAGTTGAATGTTCTCATTTTACAGATGATAAAATCAAGGCCCAGAGAGACTAGTATTTTTAGGTTCCAGAGCTAGTAAATGATAGAAGTAGAATTAAAACTTCTTTCTTTCTGACTTCAAAATCTCTGCTTTTTCCATATTAATGCAGTTTGTCTTAAGAATCATATCAGAGAATATGGTGCCGAAAATTCTGTTCTGTGAAGGAAACAGGTTGAAAATATACAAAAGAAGTAAAAAATGTAATATAGAATCCTGGAAATATTCCTTAGCTAGAAATTAGACCTAAGTTTTATTTTCTGCTACTTCTCTAATTAACTTTATAACCCTGCTCTCTGGGCTTTGTTGTAGCACCTATGCTAACAAATTAAGGAGATGAATTTAATGCTGTTAAGGATTTCAGTGGGAGGTTTTGGTATCTATGTCCTGCCCTGCCCCTACCTTAGAATTCTCTGTGGAAGGAACTATTTGAGCAAGGCTAAATAACCAAATGGGAACAATATGTCAGCATTTCGGTGTAGGGCTCTTTTTGGCCAAGTCTCACTAGAGTATCTTGGCCTTTAAAGCTGGACTAGGCCTTCTTTTGCCTGCTCCAGCTAGCATGATTAGATTTGCATAGCATATTCCAAATGAATTTAAATAACTAGCCTCATGGATAAGAACAGTCATCCTGGCTCAGCCACCCAAGTGCAAAGGAACATAGGGCCAAAAATGTGGGTGGAATTTCTCTTATGAATGGACTAAGGCAGAAGCAGTGGATGGAGAAGAAGCAAAAGAGAAAAGTAATTTATCTCCTCCACAAATGACTTCTAAGCTCTTTCCTGGTATTGAGGGTCCATGGATCTATGAAGCCACTGCCCACATACAAGCAGGGCTAACAATGAATGAATATCATGCAAACTGAAACATGTAGTAAAATGACAATTACCTGTAAAGAAATGACAATGAGATTAAAAGCAAATTTTTAATCAGAAACAATAGATATCAGAAGGTAATGGAGTAATATATTCAAAGTGCTAAGGGAAAATAATGTAAACCTAGAAATTTTTATTTAAAATTTATTTAAGAGGGAAGGGACAAAGCACAGGCTTTTTTTGTAGTTTCTTACTGCAATTATTAGTAAAGGATGTACTTCAGTATGTTATCGTTTTTAGAGTCAGGCAGCTTTCCTGCCCCCCACCCCACGCTATATAGCTCTCCTCTCTGCCTCTGTTTTTGCTGTGCCCTTACACATAAGGTAAAATCTATAGGGCTAAGGGGATGGGCTCACTTTGAACCTACCTCTCCTTCTAGACCCTTCTCCAGATACCTAGAACCTCAGAATTTTCTGCCAAAACAGCCCTGAGCCTACTTGCAGGTCCTGTATGGGTCTCTTTCCTAGCCTTTTATCCCAAGAGTGGGAAGTGCCACCAGTGGTCACACCTCTAAGCTGAAGAGGTGACTAAAAGGTAGCTGTTTGTGGAGGTTCCTGGTAGAGCCTGGGTGTATAAGTGGGCAGAAGTACAAACAGTATGTGAGGTTCTTAGTGTTGCAGGATGAAGCCGGAGTAAGAACAGAATGGGCGCAAGCTGCAGAACAAAGGCTAGGAGCCCACTCTCCCAAGCTGTGACTTTCTGGCTTGGAAGTCCAAGAAATGCAAGAAATCTAAATTTGAACCTGGTCTTCCAGGTCGAAGGTATATTTGTCAAGAAGGACGATGGAACATTGTTTATTTAACAGTATTTGGGCTTTATGTACTACCGTTCAATATTTAGACATATGGCATGTGGGTCTCTATTCACATTCTTGCTCAAGGCTTTTTGAGTATTAGGGGAAGCCTAGAAGAAAAGGGAATCCCCAGGGACAGCATAGAATGCAAAAAACAACAGAGACTATGGAAATTAATAAACCATGCCAGAAAATTAATTAATATGACTATAGAAACACTAATGACAAATTTTTGTGGGTTAAAAATGATAAAACAAAACAAAATCAGGAGAGGTTTTCAATGGGTTGTTAAAGAGTGCTAGCATCCTGGTATTCAAGAGTAGGATGCAAATACTGAATAACTTTTACTCTATTAAAAAATTTAGAGCTAACTATTCATGATAAAACAATAATAAGTTTAGAGTAAGTGCTAAAGAAATGGAAATGCTTAGTTTCTGAACTAACAGAAGAAAAGCGAAGGGGGATGCATTGAACTTTAGTAATCCAACAGAAAACAGGAAAAGTAAAAACAGAGCTAAGAAATAGTTGTAAATAGAAAATAAGACAGGAGAAATGAATTCATATTTTAATAATTGAAATAAATGTATATGCAATTAAATCATTTATTAAAATACGAAGATTAACTATTCAGATAGAGTAAAGAATAAAAGCTAACTATGTACTGTTTATGAGACACACAACTGAAATAAAACTATACAGGGTGGAGATGCAGTTATGAAAAAAAGATATAGTATGTAAACTCTAAATAAAACAAAGCTTATTTTATAATGTTAATACAAGATAACAGAATTTCAAGCAAAATAGTTAATATGAATAAAGTGTGATACAATATAACAATGTAAGGAGCAATTGACTAAGAAGTATTAATCACAAATATATATGCACCTAAAAGCATAGTTTCTAATGAATAAGGAAAAATCTGGAATAGACATGTCCCACATCAAAGAAGACAAAAAGTAAGCAAAGATATAGAACATCTGAAACACATAGTACCAAGCTTGATCTATTACCTTACCCATACTTCTATCTTTATAGATAGTTATAAAACTATATCTTTCTTTACTTAGAAAATATACACTGTTTTCAAGAACATAAAATGCATTAAAAAATTAACTACATAGTAGCATAAAATAAAGTGAAAAAAACCAATAACAAAAAGATAACTAATGTACTTCGTGTGTATAAAATGTTTAAAAAGCACTTTAACTCATGGCTTACAGGAAAAAATCATAAAAATATGGAAATGTATTTACAACAGAATGATGTAAATACCAAATTGTGTAATTTGTTAGACTATCGCTAATGTGATACTTATATTGAAGTAAGTAAAAGAAAAATTAATCCTGGAAAATATAAAAATTAATAAAGTTGGAATATTAAAAAAACTATAGAAAGTACCAGAAAGGAAAACGGAGGGTGAGGGAGAGGTGAGTACGATGTGTGCCGCTCCAGTGATACATGCACTGAAGGCTCTGACTTCACCACAATGCAATATATCAGGATAGCAAAATTGCACTTGTTCACCATGAATATATACAAATAAAAATAAATTTAAAGAGGAAAAGATAGATAAATAGATGGAATTAATTCAATAAGAATAGGATCATATTTTCATGTCATTTTAAATGAAATACCTAACAGTTCATTTCACTTTAAGAAAAAAATTGAAACGGAAATGAATTGCTAAACTCAATATGAAAATTTCTTATGTACCAGTGCTATTACTTCTTAAAAACCTCTTTAACATTAAAAGAAATATATGAAGATAATTAGTGCCACCTTTTTAAAAAACCATTTCCAATTTTAGCATGTATTACCTCTCTGACCAAAAATGAAGCAATTGGTATTACTACTCTTTCTTTAATCCTCCCACCTTCTTATTTTTGTTACTTATATTATTTTTACTTGTATAAAGGTTACTACACTTATGTTTTGCAACCAAAATTTCTTCAATTATTAAATTTTATTCTATGTTTAAATGGACCCTATACTGACCAATTTTGCTTTTATTTAACTTTATCTCAGTTTTCCAATCCAGGTTCTCAATTTCTTTAAAAATCACTAAATTGGCTGGTTTTTATCATTGAATATTTTGGTCAAGAAATCTTTAGTGGACTTTATAGTTCTTTACATTTTTCATATATGAGGTATCTGCCTTTTCTCCTAATTTCCTAAATGGCAATTTTGCTGAGTTAAATATTGAGTCTAACATTCATTCCCATAGAACTTTATCATCATTGCTTCATTGTTTTCTGGGGTTTTTTTTTTCTCCTTGGTGACTCACTTTTTCTGCCTATATATCTGAAGCAATTATTTTAATTTTTTTTTT
>VBSM01000662.1:7723321-7780903 GCA_008086735.1 Cheirogaleus medius
CATACAAAGTGGAGAATTGTTTTTTCTAGCTCTGTAAAGAATGGTGATGGTTATATTTGGTAATGTAACAGTAATTTCTAAAATTTTTTTCTACATGGCAATAATTTTGTATCATTGTTTCCTAGTATACAGAATTCCCTCTTAAGGTATTTGTTCTTCATTTCAGGAATTATTTTTCTGCTGTGATATATCTTTACATTGTGGCAGTTTTTTACTTCAGGGATACCAATTGCCTTTATGTTTATGACAATCTTTATGTTTCATAAAACTACCATCTCCTCCACTTGCTCAGGTCTCTCGTTGGTGATCATTTCCCCCAGGCCATCAATCTGGTGTTTGTCCGTGTCTTCTCCTTTCCTTGGTCTTTCTAATTTATATATAGAATCTACAGTGCTGTTATTTTCATTTGTAATCTGTTTTATTAGTTCTACAATTTCCTTTTTCATCTCATTCTTTTGCCTTATCCCATCTTCGGACTGATATTTTTACAAAGGTTCCTCTTTTTTTTCCTATCATGAAGCACTATGTAGAAGTTTCTGGACAAGACAAGTAGAGAGAAGCAGGAGCACAGGTTTTCTCTTCCATAATATCTAAAACTGAACAGAAATTATTTTTAAGAGGCCAAAACTCTGTGTCTCTGGGTGTGAGAGTGTGTGTGTGTGTGTGTGTGTGCGTGTGTGTCTGTGTAATTAAGATGAATTGTTAAATCATTGAGATGATTTACTTGTGATCCTGGAGGCCAAGATGATATACTTTGCCCTTGGTACTTTGCCCTTCATTATTTATATCCATAGTTTCCACTAACTGGATAGAGTCAGAAAAACTAGCCCTAATGGACTTTTATGTGTGCTGATGCAATTTCTGAAGAACACATTGGGTGAGGCAGGCACATAACTGAGGACCAGCATCAGCCCAAAGTGTCTCCAAATAAATTACTTTCCAAATAGTCCAAAAAGATAGAAAAAGCAGAGAAACTCTTTACAGCTGGTCAAAAGTTGGCATCAAAAGCAGATTGATTTGAACTGCAGTTTGCCGTATTTTTATGCTTTGATTGACAGTATAAGTGTCTTTCTGTTATTGTTGGCAAGGCAGAAAACTCAAATTTTGCCTTTGGTCTTTTTTTATTTACTTTACTGTTATTTTTTTATAACTGTGGTAATGAAGTATTTTCCAAAAGTTAGAAAAAACATTAAGTCATCTGTCTATTGCTCTGGCCAAAGCATTATTCCCTGTGGTGTGTATTCTAGAACTTTTATGAACTAAGTTAACATTAAATTATGGCGGTACTCTTCCTACTGTCTTCGGGACATGGCTCCCAAATCTAGTGATTATTAGTATTAGATTATTAGATATTTCTTTCCTATTGTGGTTAAATTTAATTTCTTTTAGTTTCCAAATTTCTGTGTATATCCCTGAATTATATCTATCTATATTATGTTGTGATTATAATGTGGAGTTATGCCCTTAATGTCAAGAAAAGCATTTTAGCATTTCCCTCAGCTTTCATACTGAGATTGGAGATATGTGAGTATCAAGGGTGGGATGTTATAAAATCTAACTGAGCACTTCCCGACACCTATGATGTGACATTTGTATAAAATAAGTATTACCTCAAAAGGTAAACATATCATCAAAAGACAGCTTGGTAGAGAGTGTATTAGAGCAGTTTCAACTCTTTATCATGAGGAGGAGAGCACGTCATCAACTGTTAGGCTTAGCATTTTTATAAGGTCTTTTATTGAATTCTAGGGGATATCCTACAAGGTCTTCTTATTCTTTCTGTTAAATATCGAATGTTTCCCACCCCTATATTACCTCTGGTAGTTTCTCAGCTCACAGTTTCTCGGTACTTGTTCTTCCTCTAGTAGTTGTATTTTGCCAGGCATTGTAGAGTCTTGCCCTGAGAGTGTTTGCAGCTTTTGAGTTGGTCAAATTTTCAATACAAACTTTTAGAGCACACAAGGGAAGACATTCACTTCACCACTTCTATTGAACATTGTACTGGTAATCCTAGACAGTAGAATAAGACAAGAAAAAGAAATAAAAGATGTACATATTGGAAAAGGAAAAACTAAAACAATCATCATTCACAGATGATGTGTTCATGTGCATAGAAAATCCTAAAGAATACTAAAACAATCTACTACAACTAACTAATATGTGGATTTAGCAAGGTCACAGGATACAAGATCAATGTACAAAAACTTATACTAAGTATCCAAAGTAATTTAATGGGGGAAAAGAAAGTCTTTTCAACAAATGGATTAGTTAGCTATCTGCATGAAACTAAATGAAACTCAATCTACACCTATGATATGCAAACAATTATTTTAAGATAACTCACAGATCCAAACATAAAAGCCTAATCTATATAGCTTCTAGAAGAAAACAAATGAACTGATCAACACTTAAGTGCACATATAGTATAACATTCATCTGGTGTTGGGCATGTGGGAGGGGGGAGGAAGGAATGGGTATATACACATCTAATGGGTGCAGTGTGCACCGTCTGGGGGATGGACACACTTGAAGCTCTGACTCAGGTGGGGCAAAGGCAATATATGTAACCTAAACATTTGTACTCTCATAATATACTGAAATTAAAAAAAAGAAAACAAAGAAAAATATCATCTTGATGTTGCTGCAAGGAATAATTTCCTAGACATGACCTAGTAAACATTAACCATAACAGAGATTAAAAAAATACCAAATAAGCTTCGTCAAAATTAAAAACTTTGAAAGACTCTTGTTGAGAAAGTTAAAAAGTAAAGTATAGAGAAAAAAATATATATGGCATATTAAAAATGGATAAAAGAGTTGAAAAGCATCTTGCAAGGAAGATATACAAATGGCCAATTTGCGCATGAAAAAGTGCATTACATTATTAGTCACTAGGGAAAAATCACAATGATAAACTAATTTATGCCTACTTGAATAGTTAAAATTTAAAAACTGATAACACCAATTGTTTATGAGAATGTGAAACAATCTAACCTTTCATCAACTTCTGGTGGAAATAATATATAGGTAAACCACTTTGAAAACATTTTGGCAGTCTTCTACGAAGTTAAACATATACCTATATATGATCCAGCAATCCCACTTTTAGGAATTTACCCAAAAGAAATGGAAACATATGTCCAAAAAAGTGAATGTTCGGAGCAGATTTATTCATAATAATTACAAAACTAAAAATGATCCAAATGTTTATCAACAGATAAATGAACAAACTGTGGAACATCCATGCAATGAAATACTACATGCAAAAAACATGGCTAAACCTCAAAAGCAATATGCAAATAAAATAAGCCAGACACAAAAGAGTCCATGTGTTTTTGTTTTGGGTTTTCTTTTTTCTCTGTGGACTAAGTTTATTTTACTTCTGGTTATAAACAAATGTAGTGTATACACAATTCTGTTTGAGAAATCTTGCACAGTGTGGATTTTACATTGGCTATCATGCACAAGATTAAAAACAAGACCAAAGTGGAACTCTTAAAAGAAGACAAGATAAAGGCTCCAAGGTTTAACTGCTCTGGGAAGAAGGGATCACATCTGTTGACTGAGAATCACAGAAAGATCCAAAACATCCATGAATATCCTTGGCTCACACTGTGAAATACTATTTGCTGCCTGATGTAAACTGGGTAAGAGTACATGCCATAGGCCAGGGAAGTGCCTTTACTCCCCTAATCTTTTTCTATCATGAGGGCACAGTGGCACTGGGTTCCTCATGCTAAACATAGAGATGGTAGCTATCTACAGTGCCACAACATTGATCCACCTGTGGGACACTCCATGACAGTACTATGCCATTTTGACTCTGAACTTGTGCTAACTCCAAGTGTGGCTTCTGAGGCAGAGATGTGTTGGCAGCTTCTGGGGACAGACACTGTGGATGTAGGACTTCTGCTGTTGCTATAATTGCCACTGGGGTCATCTTCATAAATTTTTTGCCTAGGCTATATCTAGAAGAGTTTTTCCAACATGTTCTTCTAGCATTCTTATAGTTCCATGCCTTACATTTGAGTCTTTTATCTATCTAGAATTAAATTTGTGAGTGGTGAGAGATATGTATCTTGTTTCATTCTTCTGCATGTGGCTATCCAATTTTCTCAGCACCATTTATTGGACAGGGCTTCTTTTCCCCAATATATATTGTTGTCTGCTTTCTCAAAAATCAATTGCCTGTATGTGAATGCTTTTATATCTGGGTTTTCTGTTCAGTTCCATTGGTCTATTTCTCTATTTCTGTGCCAATACCATACTGTTTTGGTCACCGTATTCTTGTAATATAGTTTGAAGACTGGTAGTGTGATGCCTTCAGATTTCTTCTTTGGCTTAAGATTTCTTTGATTATTCAGTCTCTTTTCTGGATCCAAATGAAGTGTATAATTACTTTTTCTAGATCTGTGAAATATGATGTTGCTATTTTGATTCAGATTACATTGAATCTGTAAATCACCTTTGGTAGTATGGACATTTTAACAATGTCAGTTCTACCAATCCATGGGCATATGTTTTTCCATTTGTTTGTATCATCTGTGATTTTTTTCCCCAGTGTTATGTAGTTCTCTTTGTAGAGATCTTTCACCTCTATGGTTAAGTATATTCCTAAGTATTTTCTTTTCTTTGTGGCTATTGTGAATGTTTCTTTCATTTAACTCTTAGCTTGACTGTTAGTGTGTAGGAATGCCACCAATTTGTGTACATTGATTTTATAACCTGAGGCTTCGCTGAATTTATTCATCAATTCTAGGAGTCTTACTGGAGTCTTTGGGGTTCTCTAGATATAAGATCATACCACAGGCAAAAAGTGATAATTTGACCTCCTCTTTCCCAATTTGGACATTCCTTGTTTCTTCCTCTTGCCTATTGCTCCAGCCATGAATTCTAGCACTATGCTGAATAGAAGTGGTGACAGTGGGCACACTTGTCTTGTTCCAGGTCTTAGGGGGAATGTCTTCAGCTTTTCCACATTCTGGAAGATCTTGACTTGTCATATGTGGCTTTTATAATTTTGAGATATGTTCCTTCTATGCCAGTGTTTTGAGGGTTTTTATCATAAAAGGGTGTTGAATTTTGTCAAATGCTTTTTCTGCATGTATTGACATGATCATATGGTCTTTTTTTGCTTCTGTTTATGTGGTAAATCACATTTATTGATTTACATAACTAGTGCCATCCTTGCCTCCCTGGGATGGACCCCACTTGGTCATAGTGAATTACTTTTTTGAAGTGCTGTTGAATTCAACTTGCTACTATTTTATTGAGGATTTTTGCATAGATATTCATAGGAGATATTAGTTTGTAGTTTTCCTTTTTTGTTGTATTCCTTCCTCACTTTGATATCAAGGTGATACTGGCTTCACAGAATGAGTTGGGCAGCATTCCCTCCTTCTGGATGTTATGGAGTAATTTCGGTAGCATGAGTACCAGCTCTTCTTTGTAGGTCTGGTAAAATTCAGCTTTGAATCCATCTGATCTGGGGCTGGGGTTTTTTTTGCTGGAAGATTTTTATGACTGCTTTAATATCATTGCTTGTTAGTGGTCTGTTCAGGAGTTTTATTTCTTCCTGACTGGGTCTTGGGAGATTGTGGGTTATAAGAAATTTATCCAAGTCCTCTATGTTTTTGAGTTTATGTGCATAGAGCTTTTCATAGTATTCACAGATTATATTTTGCATTTCTGTGGTATCAGTTGTAATATATCCTTTTTCATTTCTGATTGAGCTTATTTGGGTCCTTTCTCTTGTATTCCTGGTTAAGCTAGCAAGAGGTCAATCAATTTTGTTTATATTTTCAAAGAAGCAACTTTTTGTTTCATTGATCCTTTGTATTTTGTTGCTGTTGTTCCATTTTGTTTAGTTCTGCTCTGACTTTAGTTATTTCTTTTCTTCCTTGGCTTAAGCTTTGGTTTGCTCTTCCTTTTCTAGTTCCTTCAGACATATCATCAGATTGTTGACTTGTGATCTTTCTGTCTTTTGATGTAGGCATTAAAGGCTATAAATTTTCCCCTTAAGACTGCTTTTGCTGAATCACATAGATTTCGATAGCTTGTGTCTCTTGTGTTGTTCAGTTTAAGGAATCTTTTGATTTCCATCTGAATTTCATTATTGACCCAATAATCATTCAGCAGCAGGTTGTTTAGTTTCCATGATTTGTGTAGAATTGAGTGCTTATCTCAGATTTTATTTCTAGTTTTATTCCACTTTTTTCTTTGATGATACATGGTATGATTTCTTTTTTTTAAATTTATTGAGACATGTTTTCTGACCTAAGATATGATCAATCTTGGAGAATGTTCCATGTGCTTATGAGAAGAATGTACATTCAGTAGTTTTTGGATAAAATGTTCTGTAAATGTCTTTTAGGCCAAATTTTTCTAGAGTCTCATTTAAGTTCAATGTTTCCTTATTTATTATCTTCTTGGATGATCTGTCCAGTTCTGTCAGTGGAGTGCTGAAGTCCCCAGCAAGTATTATGCTACTGTTTATCTCTTTTCTTAGGTGGAGTAGGGTTTGTTTTATGAATCTGGGTGCTCCTGTGTTAGGTGCATAAGTATTTAGGATTGTTATGTCTTCTTGTTGTATTGCTCCCTTTACCATTATATAATGACCATCTTTGTCTTTCTTCACCATTGTTAATTTAAATCAATTTTATCTGATATGAGAACGTCTACACCTGCATTCTTTTGGTTTCTATTTGCATGGAATATTTTTTCCCATCACTTCACCTTGAGAATGTATGAGTCCTTTTGGGTTAGATGTGTTTCCTGTAGACAGTATATACTAGATTGTATTTTTTCATCCACTCAGCCAGCCTATGTCTCTTGAGCAGGGCATTCAAATCATTCACATTGATTTATAGAATTGATATGTGGGATGCTGTTCTCTTCATCCTGTTGGGTAGGGTAAAACTTTATTGTTTGGTTTTATCTCTTGTGCTATTGTTTTATATGAGCTCTGTGCTTTAGCTTTTGGTGGTTTTGCACAGGTGGATGTCTATTATGCTGATCCATATATAATGTGTTTCTGAGTATTTCCTGCAGTGCAGGTCTGGTCTTGACAAATTCCCTGAGTGTTTGCTTGTCTGGAAAAGTCTTTACTTCTCCTTCATATATGAAACATAGTTTTGCAGGATACAAAATTCTAGGCTGAGAGTTTTTCTGTTTAAGAAGACTGAAGATGGGGTCCCAATCATTTCAGTCTTGTAACATCTTAGCTGAGAAGACTGAAGTTAGCCTAATGGGTTTTCCTTTGTGAATTACTTGATGTTTTTGCCTCACAGCTCACAGGAGTTTCTCCTTCATGTTGACTTTGGCTAGTCTGATGACTATGCATCATGGTGAGTGCCTCTTTGCAATGAATCTCCCAAGTGTTCATTGAGTTTCTTATACCTAGATGTCTAAAACTCTAGCAATCTCTAGTTTTAAAACTTCCCTGGTTTGCAAATAATTGCAAACTTATTTGCAGTTATTCTTGCAAATAGGTTTTCCAGCCCTTGTGCATTTTCTTCTTCACCCTCAGGGATGCCTACAATTTTTGTATTTGGCCATTTTACATAATTCCATATTTTTTGTGGCTTTGTTCATTTCTCTTAATTCTTGGTTTATTTTTGACTGACTAAGTTAATTCAAAATAGTGTCATCAAGCTCTGAGATTCTTTCTTCTGCCTGGTCTAGTCTATTCTTAAAAGTTAACACTCTGTTTTGTATTTCCTTAAGTAAAATTTTAATTTCCAGAGGTTTTTTTTGTTTTAATATGTTGATCTCTTTAGTGAATGTTTCATTCACTTCCTGAATTGTTTTTCTGGTTTCTTCAAGTTGGTTTTCCATTTTCTCTTGGATTTCATTGAGCTTTCTTACAATCTATATTTGGTGTTCTTTATCTCTCATTTCAATATTTTCATTTTGTATCCATTGCTAGAGTGCTGGTGTTCCCTTTTGCTGTGTTCTTTTGCTCTGATTTTTCATACTTCCAGAGTTCTTTTGCTGATTTCTGGGGCAAAAGGGGAAGCTATGGGGCAGCTATTACTTCTTATTTTGGGATTTTCTTTTGTTTAGATGGGTCTTCACCCCCCACCTCACTTGTAAAGGTCTGTCTGTAGCATATGTTGGGTAAGAATCTTTGGCTTTGCTTGTGGGTACTTTGATGGTGATCTAGGTTCTGGATGGATGCCTTGGTTATAGATATTCTTAGTGTGGTGGTTTTCTCAATTGCTAGTTGTTTGTAGGCTTTAGCAGTGCTCAGCTATGTGTGTGGGCAGATTCCTGTTCCACTTTGATGAGGGAAGACAGAGGTCTTTGAAATTGTTTCTTTCCCCTGCTGTGTGGTCTTCTTAACAGTGTGAATTGTATTGACATGCCCAGTTTAATCTCTGAGACAGTAGATGAGCAAGATGAGAACTGAGGGGAGAACAAATGCACATGGTGGGTGGAGAAGCAATATGGCACCTGCTATCTCAGCTCAGGTCTGTGGTGATGGGAAGACAGTAGATTGTGCTTGTTGGTAAGAATCAACCACACTCTGTATGATTGACTCAGTAAATGCTGTAAAGGATTGTGCATATTGACCTCCCTGTCAGTAGGCAGCACTTTCCAGAAGGAACAAGCTGCAGTGTTGTTATTGGGACCTGTGAGCAGCTCTAGCCCCTCCAGAGAAGCACTAAAATACCCTAGATGGTGGACAGGGTCCTGGAACTTTCAGGTGAGTCCTTATTTTCCATCACAGCAGAGGCAGGAGGGGAAGTGATGCTTGTCAGGGCTGGGTTGGGTGAGCTTGCCCTGAGGCTACACAAAAGCTGATAAGGTAGCTGCCTTGGCAGGGGTCAAATGTCTGCTCCCAGATTCTGGGGAAATCTTTCAGGGAGGGGCTGAAGTGTATCCACGCAGCCAGAAAGTCTGCTTATGGAGGCAGGTCCATTTGAGATCTATAATCTGGGTGTCAGGAGTGGATTTTGCTCTTTTCCCTCCTCCCTGGCTCTGCAGCCTCCCTCTGGCATTTGCCGGCAGGAGGAGCTCAAACTTGCTGACCTTCCCCAAGATGGTGCTGAGGGCTGGTAGCTTCCCTGTCCAGGATCCCGTGCCAAGCTGAGAGCACAGCCTTCCTGTGTGTGTATGTGAGGGTGGTGTTCCATGAATACACTGAACCTAGGACCCAGCCTGTGCTCTCTTTTCAGTTCTGCCCACGTGGGCTCCCTTGCCTCCCAAGATTAGTTCACAAATCTCCTCTCTGTGCCCCTAAGCAATCCAATGGAGTCCTGGGAGGTATGGGATCTGGCCTGTCTCCAGGTCCCCTTAGATCAATCCCTGATGGTGCCAGGGATAAGTATGCTGGTCTCAAGTTGCCTATAGGGTGATTAAGCAGGTTTGATGTCCCTCTGTTTTTAGGTGTGCCCTGCTCTGATGGAGTAAGCTGGGTAAATAGCACTGGGGAAGGCTGGTGAGCAGGGAGCTAACAGTCCAAGCAACCCTTAGTCTTCAGCAGGTCTTTAAGAGGAAAGGTTTGAGCCCCTCTCTCTGTGGAAGCCCTGGTGTGGTGTATGCAACAAGAGAGGGGAAGCAGTAGCTCCTGAGAGCCCTGGCTCAATTGTCTCTCTGGAGGTATGGGTGGAGGAGGGGATGAGGAGGAAAAGAGCATGTATGGAAGAAAGCTAACACTCTGGTCATTTCTATCCTTCTCTCCAGAAGGCAGCCCACCCAGAATGTCCAGGATCTGGAGTCATTCAGATGCTCCAGTCCCCACTGGCCCTCTGTGGCTCTGGCAGTCTGAGCCAGAGTTGGGAAATGTCTGCATGGGAATGAGCAAGGTGAGAACTGAGGTGCTGAAGCCCCCTGGGGAAGACAAAGGCACATGGTGGGTGGGGAAGCAATGTGGCGTCTGCCATCTTGGCTCAGGTCTGTGGTGATGGAAGCACCCAAGGGGCTGACAGGCTGGTACTTTGTCCTAAAAAAGATCCCAGTTTACTGGCCACAGTAACTTTTGGGCTTATGAGGCTAGAAAGGTTCTCCAGCAGCTCAGGAGACTGCTGACTTCCAGAGATGTGAGGGAGGGAGAAAAAAACTACTCCACCTACCCTTTCACTGGACTCCAAATCTCTTGGAGGTTGTCCTGTGTCAATATCTTGCTCCTTCTTCTTCTGTCTGCAACTTATTCCCATAGAAGCTCTTGTAGGTTCTGGAAATTTTCCCTTGGAATTGCACTCCATCTATAATTGTTTATTTTTTCTTTTTCATATAAAACTTTTCCTTCTTTCTGAGACAATCTGGCAGTTGGTGCCTCTGGTCAGTCATCTTTTCTCTCCACAAAATTGAAATGGCTATTATTAATTTCATTTAATAGTATTTGGTTTTTATTCAACTGTTCTGTAACAGTTAAAACTAATCTATGCTAGAAGTAATCAAAGCAATGGTTCTCTGAGATAGAACAATGGGTGGGCAGCAGGGATTGACTGTGAAGGGGCAAGAAAAATATCTCTGGTGTGATTAAAATGTTCCAAACCTTGGAAAAAATATGGATTATATGGGTGTGTGATGAGTAATGGAGTGTAAAGTTAAACTTCATTTACTTAAAAAAAATGTGATCATCTTTAACTACAAATATATATTGAGAACCAATGCCAGGCATTGTTATCTGTCCTAGAAATACAACAATAAGTTTTTTTCCTAAGGACTAGCCTTGAGTCATCTTGAAAGAAGAGAATTTGACAAGCACTGAAAACTAGAGTCAGAGGGTAGGACAGCCAGGAACCACTGGCAACATTAAGGGAACTCTTGGTAATGAAGATTGGAGTTTTGATTATTACATAAAATTAGACAAAATAATTAGTGAAATAAGTTTAATGACCAAAAGTCACATTTGAGAACAATCATAAAAACTATGGGACCTGCTCTATGTTTCACCCAAAGCAGGGGAGGAGCAAGTGCCAGAGATACAATTTTATGTGGTAGTATATGGAAAAGATTAAGACTCTATTGTTGATGTTGCTGTTAGTATTGGTGGTGGTGGTGGTGGTTGATTTGCTTGTTTTTCAAGATCTACTCCTTCAATATAATGGTTATTTTATGTCCATTCCTCACAGGAGCACTGTTCAATAGAACTTTCTTAATGATGAAAATATTCTATAGCCGTGCTGTACATGTGGCTATTGAGCACCTGAAATGTGGCTAGAGTGACTGAGGAACTTAACTTTTAATTTTATTTAGTTTTATTCATTTAATTTCAAATAACCACATGTGGCTAGTAGCTACCATATTGGACAGAGTATCCTCAGAGATACATATGTACTTATTGAGGTAGCAATAGCTCCCAGTGGAGCCTAAAGGCATTGAAGTTCTCTGTCAAATTTTTCTTTGGCTTTAGAAAGTGAATCTGTACAACTTTTCCCTTCATACACAAATATACTTGGCTTTATCAGATAGTACAACTTTTTTTTCTTTAGAAATGTTTATTGGTATTTAATCACATGTCCTACAACAACATAAGCAGGAGAACACAAATCTTTTTCTGACTGCCTCAGTCAGGGGCAATGGAGTGGAGTCATGAGACAGGGTGGGAGAGGAAGGGGGCAGTCATATGTGGCTGCCCACGGACAGACCTAATAATGGAAGTGGCTCCAGTGAAGCAGGTTTCACCTGGCGTGGTTCCACTGGTAATAATCTTGGCTGAAGGAGCTGGGTCTTTTCTCCTGAGGAAGAGTGCTTCTTCTCAATCTTAAAAGTATTTTATGAAAAAAGCCTGGCCTTCGGGTCGGGGTGATGGTATTGATCCAGGCAGGTTGGGAAAGGCTGATGGGCTGTAATTTGGTGAAATTTCTTGCTCCCCTGGCTGGCCATGAAAAGTGCTTATCAAGGTTAATGCCGCTTGGAAAGCAGGTTCCTGGGGTGGTCACACTGGTAGTAATCTTTGCTAAAGGAGCTGGAGATCTTGGATCAGAACCAGTGCTCCTTGTGAATTTTGTTCTTAATTTAATAATTAGACTACTGAAGCCTCCACTTTGACTTTTGGCCCACGGTGTGGCTCCAAGTGAAAGGCTGGTAATGGCAGTGTGCAGATAGTACAACTTTTAACCTCTGGCTGTCAGCATCTATAGGGGAGCTCTTAGCTTTTCTTCCTTTATTTCCCATAAGGCCACTTGGCTTCATTGATGACGAGTCATACATTCTTATAACTCTCATTTGTTCCTTCAGGAATTTTTATTTGTGCCTAAATTACCAGAAAAGCCACTGGTGATCAAAATGGAATAGTCCCTTCCATTGTAGAGCTTACTTTCTGTTTGATAAATATTTCATCCTGACAGTCCTAGGCATACTCAGATTAAACAGTTCTACCCTAGACCGCAAGGAGAAACCTGTATTCTTCTCCTTCTAGTTTTTTCTTCCTCTCTCCCTTCTTTTTCTTGGTGTCCTTAGTCTTAGTCTAATCTTCATAGATTTTATTTGTCATCACAGTGGTAAAGCTAAAGCAATATTTCTGAAAACTTTTTATTGAACATTCAATACCTAAGACCATTAATTTTATATCCATTAAAATTACTCATCAAAGTTTTAAATAAATTCCCTATTATTAAAAACCATTAGTTATAATAATTGCTTTATTTAAATTACATTACTTATAACTTTTGTCAGCCCATGTGTTTATCTCTTGGTCAGTAGAAGTGGCCTGCCTCCTGGGTCAGTTTCTTTCATACTGGATGTGGTATAATATAGTTAAAATAAAGGTTCCTGGGGTTAAAATGTCTGATTTCAAAACTTGGTTCTACCTCTTACTGGCTGTGTGACTTTGAGCAAATTAGTTAGAGATGTGCTTCAGTTTTTCATCTATAAGATATAGGGTCAACCTCATAAATTTATTGCAAAGATTAAATGGGGTGATGCATGTACAATGTCACCAGGAGTCAATACATACAATAGTATATATTCCATAAGCATAAAGTGTCCTTTTACTACTTGTAATGATTCTTTTATTACTGTTTTTGTATACTAAACTAGAAGAAAAATCAACTCACAGTTACACATTGTTGGGAATAGAAGCATTCATTGACTCTGTCAGCCTTGGATTCAACCTGGACCCAGGAACACTGAGATTTCTCACTAAGAGTTCAAAGCTGTGGCAGTTGCCAAGTCAACTAGCTTCTCTCACTTGAAGAGTGCAAAAAAAACCCTCAACTGCAGAGATTAAGGCAAATGATTTCTTAATACGGCTTTTTTTTTTTGAGACAGTTTCATTTTGTTGCCAACGCAGACTTTTTTTTTTTTAATTGGCTGTGGAAAGCATTTTCATTCTTTCTTGCATGTGTTGCTTTGCTTTGCTTTGCTTTGTTTTCTTCAATTTTTAACAACATATCATCAGTTCTTTCAATAAGAGAAGGAAATTCTCAAATGTAAGGTAAGAATAAAGATGTGTGTGATACCAGCTCAGTCTTCTTTTAAAAATCCTGATAGCTTATCCTCAGTAATAAAAATGGTGATATTTTGGCCCCAAACTAATAGGTCCCATCTATATAAATGCTGAATATGTTCTTGAAATATATCACCTGAGTAAGTTGCTGACCATTATATAATTGGTCAAATGGAATTTCCAGTGTCAGTAAGAAAGTTTTGATATCAGTCTTCATTTCAGAACCTTACATTGTCAGCTTTAACTTTGACAGCCAGTGAACTTCAGTAACAGCAGAGTTATACAATTGCTTCTCATTTCCTTTCACAGAATACTGAAAAGACACACCTCAGTAACTGTGATTTAATCATATTTGCACGTTTTCACTGTTTCCTTCAACACTTCTATCAAGATCAAGCAAAATTTTGCTAGCCATTAAATACTTTGGGAAAATATTATAATCATAAAGATAAGTAGAAACAGCATTCTCTAGTAAGTTTCAGTAAAGTTACTACAGTTTAGCTAATTGGTCATCTTGTGAGCTCCATGAACAACTAAGGCTTTAGTACTGGATGCCTAAATAGTTTAAGATTTAGAAATGGAGATCCTAAAGAAGCAAAGATCTATGGCAGACTCCTTGATAAACCACTACTTTTGAGATTTTTCTGTTATATGCTCTCATAGCACCATGATGTATAAATGGTTTATGAGTGATGTATGCATGTAATAAGTGTATGGTGTAAATGATACATGAGTGATAACATGTAACAGAGTTCATGTGGCATTTGTATAATTGTTTATTTTATTTTCCCCACTGGCCTGGGAGCTCAGAGAGGGCAAAGACTACTTAGTTTATTTGGTGTTGTGTAGTGATTAGCAGAGTGCCTTACAGATAGTGAGGTCTCACTATACATTTCTTGACTGTATAAATGAATAAAACAGTCCAAACTAGAATAAAAACATAGGATAAAAATTTAATATAAAATTAATCTAAACATCTTTCATATGTTGTAATAGCTAATGAGCTGTACAAGACTAACATGTAAATTATACTATTTCAACAATCTGTCTTATTATTTGCCTTTTCCCAAATTAAACAAATACATCTTATTGTAGCATAAATAGATATAGATATAGATATATATAGTACATTGCTTCAAAAACCAAGGTGAGACACATTTGTCAACTACCCAGTTAATGATAGGCAGAAAGATGAATTAACTCTATCTTGAGCTAATGGTTCATAAAGGAAGGTTCTTTCTTGAATCAGAATCCCAGCTAACAAATGCAGAAGGAAATCATGTAAGTAGAAATTACCATTTTAGAAACTCTAAAAAAATAATGAAGGTAATCAACAATTATTAATAGGTACTAAAACCATTAGATGAAAACCTGAAATCACTGATCTTAATATCATTAAAAAAATAACTTGACATTTTGTGACCACTAGTGTGATATATTAGAACTTCACAACATAACTTATGAAGTATTTTTCCAAAAAACATCTTATCAAGCCTCTAGATCAAATTCTAGTTTACAGGAACTACAGGGAACAGAGGAACATGTTAGTGACAACAAAAAAATGCAATAACCAAATCCAGACTATGGGAAATTCTAAAGATTTTTTCTATAGAATAAACAGCTCTGTCTCCTCCACAAATATATGGCAAGGGGGAAAAAGGAGGGAAGATAAACCTATTTTTTTTAGAGTAGGAGACTAAGAGACAGGACTGAGATTGGATGCAGAGGCTTGAAGATTGGGTACAGGTGTTAAAGTAAACAGCCCTCAAGAGCAAGCTAACTAGAGGAATTGATAACTGCAGACAAGAACCAGCTTTGACCAGTTTATCAGCTATCTCTGTTACTTTTCATTAATTTTAGCTAATTATAATACCATTTACATAGTGGTTTTAAAATTTCTCCACCCTTAAAATCACCATAACAGTTCTGAAACAATCATATCAAGTTTGAAAATGGAAAGAAAGCCAATTTTAGGAATTACTACCCAAATTTTTAGTAAAAGCCAACTCTTTATTCTTAAATATTCCTTCCTTCAATTAAAAAAATTTCAAAAGACCAAAAACCACTTCCTTTTGGGACAGCTGCTCTTTTCAAGCTTGTCTACTGTTTCTCTTGAGAGTGTGTTTTTGCTTTTGATAAAAAAAGAGAAAAAAAAGCCATCACTTGCTTGGCTTATGTGTTGTGTCCTAAAATTCTTTTCTCCCCATAATCACCAAAAACCTGGAAAAATCTCCACTCGGAGGCCACTAACAGTCTGAAATATTAAAAAGACATAACCAGATGCAATGTGTAAACACTTTTGGATTGTGATTTGAACACACTGTAAAGCAAAACAAATAAAAAAATATAAGATTATCAGGAAAGTTTGAATAATAGTTGAATATTCAATCATATTAAGGAATTATTTGTCAATTATATTAAGTGTGAAAATGGTGTTGTGGAATCTTTTAGAGATACATACTGAAGTATTTGTGGATAAATGATATTATACATGGGATTTGTTTCAAAATAATCTAGTTTAAAAAGGTAATTAAAGGATGTCTCAATAAAACATATTTGGTCATATTTGATAATTATTGAGGATGGTTGATAGGTATTGTGGATTTATTACAATGTTATTGCTACTTTCATATATGTTTTTATATTTCCATAATAAACAATGTAAAAAAAGTGGAAATGGACAGAAATGAAGATTGGAAACAGTAACAGTGCTGTGATTCACAATGTAGCTCTGGAATCCACTGCATGAGATTGAATTCCAACTCCATTACTTACCAGCTGAGTGACCATGGTGACTACTAAATCTTCTTGTGCCTCAGTTGCTTCATCTGTTCAATGGGAAAATAACAGTATTTTCCTAGCAAATTTGCCAAGAAGTAGTGAATTTATATATAAAAAGCATTCAGAACAGTGAGAGGTATATGCTAACAGATGTTAGCTATTTACAAACAAAGTCACCCTAACTAGAAATTAGTTTTGCAGGAATATTTTTCTTATGTGCCAACTACAGTCACTTGGTGGCTTCCTAAAGTCTTAATAGGAGTGTGATTTTGAGACTAAGTGTGGTTACAGCAAAGATAACTTGGACTTAAGTCTGCAAGGGTGGGAAGAGTGGCTGTGTGTGGAGATACTTATCAACTCCTTTCTACAAACCTGAAAACCAACCACAGGTAGTTTATAACTTTGTAACTGGAATCATCTACTTTACCTCTTTCTCTTACTGAGGAGAAAGCTGGGGTCCAGAGAGGTCAAATAATTTGCTAAATATGATACAGCTGGCAATTAAACAGTCCCCAAAATCCAGATTGCAAGATTCCAGTAAGACAAGTTATCTGTTTCCTATATCCCAGCATTGCATCCGTAGGGAAATTCCATTTATTCATGAAACCAAGTATGACTAAAACTCTCAGTTTTCTTATTTTGAGATTTGGCAAATGGCCCTAAAACTTGGGAAACAAAGAAAGAAATCTGTGCAGTGGAGCTGACGAGAGCTAGCGCAGACAGTCAGCACATCCCTCCCTGGCTAGCAGGAAACTGAGTCATTCTCCATCACTCATCCTTTGCTTTGCAGGGTCAAGTTTCCAGAGGATTTTGTAGGTCAAACCTTAGGCAGTCATAATCCTACAATAAGCCTATAATCTTCCAGGTTTTCTTGCTTCCTTCCTTATTTGAACCCTTGTAGCTAATGAGACCCCTCTGGATAGTCACTCCAAGAACTCAGTAATGACAGTGGAATGGATCATTTTTGAGGTCTGTTTGGAGCCATCTGAAAATATCATTAATTTGCCTTGAAATTAAGGCAACATTTGTTTTATTTGAGAATGTCCTAACTGTTCGCAAGGAACATCCAAAGTAAACATATTCTCTCCCAGCAACAGTTTTCAAGAAGGGCTAGATTTCTTGCACTGCCAAGAACAAAGCTTTAATCTGTGAGGCAATTGGGAGGTAATGCGTATTTTAAAGTCATACTCAAACTTATCTCTTAATGGGCCAGTTATTCTTGGGGCATTTCAGTGAATGAAATTAATTCATGAATTATAGAAATATAATTGAAGCCATTATTCAAAACATTGTTTTAAGAAAGTACTAGTGATCGATATGCGCCTTTACAAAGGTCTGTGCAACCCTTCTTGTGTCTTCTCACCCTGTAAACTATGAAGCAGTTACTACTCTCAGAGACCCTTTACAGGCAGGGAAGCATTTTCTAAATTAAGCAGCAATTTCAACAAAATATTTTAATCTTAAAAACATTTCTCAATAGCAAATATGCTTGCAAGAGAACCACGGGTAGTAGTTATTGAACTATGTGTAGTCCCTTTGGCATTGTGTCTTTCCATATGTCTGTTCTTTCAGATATTTGTGGCTGTTCTTTGCTATTACACTAAAATTTGATAAGCAATAATTTATTTTAAAAGGGTAGTTGCAATGTATAATCTGAAACTATACCAATAAACCTTTCATACTCTGGTACATTAAAATCCATTTGTCTGTTTGCACTTTGAGGAGATCTTTCACTCGTGCCTGATTTTGTATCATCATACATTGGTAATCTGGAACAAACTGGCTTACGAAGTTATACAGATCTTCCAAAGGTTGACACAAAATCACATTTATTAATATCACCACCAATTTCATCAGAAAAGTGTTTAAGTAGTGGGAAGCTGCCAAACTCATGGTGGTGGATAAAATTTTCGAAGATTAATTTTTTCTTGAAAACTTCAATTTTATAATTGGCAACAGATACTTGTTTTCCCTGAAGTGGCAGACTCATTTCATTCATTTTTGAGAAAATATCTGCCAAATACCCAAGTCTGAATAACTATCGTCTGTTATTCCTTCTTTCAAGTAATAAAAGATGTTTCATAAATAAAGTGGCCTCAAATGTTCGCATAAGTACTTTTTCTTGAAAACATGAAACCATCGCATTTCATCATGTAGCAGAAGTGTTTCATGTGTGCTTACCATTTCATTACATAGAATATTTAAAAGACCTACTGACTTTGCCTGTTTGTTTTGTTTCTTTGCTTTTTTTTTTATTTTGGTGGGGTTTTTGTTGTTTTTGTTTTTTACCGTATGTGGGTGACAGTAAAGAATGCAGTGACTACTAGTATAGTTTGGTGCCACTATATTGATTCATGCTAAAACACTAGCAGTTATACCCAACATGCTTTTGCATCATCAGTGCGTTATCTTGAAAAGAGTTTTGACCTCAGGACCTCCTGATATGGTTCAAGGTCCTCCAGGGATCTGCTGATGACACTTTGAAAACTACTGCCCTGGAGTACTACAGCCTTTATATATTCATTCTGACATACTATGATTCAAAATAATGGTAGAGTAAAGAAAGAATGTAAGAGAAGAGCAAGGAGGAAAAGTCCTAGGTTAGGTTCTAAAAATGAGTTTTAATTTCTACTTGAATTGTGTTTGAAATAACTTTCAATGAATAAATACTTTATGCTACAAACTACATTAATTTTGTATGCTACAAACTACATTAGTGTTGTATGCCACAAACTGTATTAGTTTTGCATGCTACAAAACTAATCATTGCAGTCCAATGGTAAGATGAGGCAATAAAATGAATGAAAATCTAATACATAATAAGAGAGTAAATTAAACATTATAAAGGATTTTACATCTGAAATGTGAAAAATACTCCCCACTACTGTTTCCTCTCTATCCTGGGAATATCTTGATTTGATAATATTTCACTTGGCAAACTTAGGAATGGACTCCAAGTTCTTGTATAGCATAAAAGAAGGTTATTTCTTTATTAAAAAATTGTACTGCTATAAACATTGTGCTGCTATAAACATTCGAGTGCTACTTCCTTCTTCAGTGTTTCATAGTTCTCCATGTAGAGGTCTTTTACCTCCTTAGTTAAATATATTCCTAGGTACTTTATTTTCTTTGTTGCTGTTTTGAGGGGAATTGAGTCTTTGATTTGGTTCTCACATTTACTGTTGTTGGCATATATGAATGCCTCTGATTTGTGTGTATTGATTTTGTATCCTGAGACCTTACTGAATTCATTTATCAATTCAAGCAGTCTCTTGGTTGAATTCTTGGGGTTTTCTAGGTATAATATCATATCATCAGCAAAGAGTGAGAGTTTGATCTCCTCTGCTCCCATTTGGATGCCCTTAATTCCACTCTCTTGTCTCATTGCTGTAGCAAGGACTTCCAGCACTATGTTGAATAGAAGTGGAGATAGTGGGAAACCTTGCCTGGTTCCAGTTCTAAGTGGGAATGCTTTCAATTTTTCTCCATTCAGTATAATGTTGGCTGTGGGTTTGCCATGTATGACTTATATCATTTTTAGGTAAGCCCCATCTATGCCTATTTTGTTGAGCATTCTTATCATAAAAGGGTGTTGAATTTTGTCAAATGCTTTTTCTGCATCTATAGACAGGATCATATGGTCTTTGTTTTTGCTTTTGCTTATATGGTGAATTACATTTATAGATTTGCATATGTTGAACCATATCTGCATCCCTAGGATGAAGCCCACTTTGTTGTGATGGATTATTTTTTTGACAAACACCTGGATTTGATTGGCTAGGATTTTGTTGAGAATTTTTGCATCTATATTCATAAGGGATATTGGTGTGTAGTTTTCTTTTTTTGTTGCATCCTTTCCTGATTTTGGCATCAGGGTTATGTTGGCTTCATAAAATGTGATGGGGAGGATTCCATGTTTCTCGATAATTGTGGAATAATTTCTGTAGGATACGCACCAGAGCTTCCTTTAGGTGTGGTAAAATTTGGGTGTGAAACCATCTGATCTTGGACTTTTCTTTTTAGAAAGGTTTTTTGTTGCTGTTTCAATTTCAGTACTTGATATTGGTCTGTTCAGGAATTCTATTTCCTCCTGGTTGAGCCAAGGCAGGCTGTGTGTTTCTAAGAATTTGTCCATTTCCTCCACATTTTCCAGTATTTGTACTTAAGGCTTATTATAGTATTCATAAATTATATCTTGTATCTCCATGGTATCAGTTGTAATTTTTCTCCTTTATTTTCCTGATGGAGCTTATTAGAGATTTTTCTTTTCTGCTTTTTGTTAGTCTAGCCAAAGGTGTGTCAATTTTGTTTATTTTTTCCAAGAACCAATTTTTATTTTATTAATCTCCCGTATAGTTTCCCTGTTGTCAATTTCATTAAGTTCTGATTTGATCTTAATGATTTCGGTTCTTCTGCTGGGTTTGGGGTCGGTCTGTTCTTCTTTTTCTAGTCTTTGAGTCAATTCATTAGGTTGTCTATTTGTGATCTTCTTGACTTTTTGATATAGGCATTTATGGAAATAAACTTTTCTCTCAGGACTGCTTTAGCTGTGTCCACAGGTTTTGATAACTTGTATCTCCTTTGTCATTAGAATCTTTTGATTTCCATGTTGATTTCCTTGTTTATGTAGTGATCATAGAGCATAAGGTTGTTTAGTTTCCATGACTTTGTGTAGAAATGAGAGTTCCTGTTAGGGTCGATTTCTTCATTTATTCCATTGTGATCTGAAAAGATACATGGTATGATTTCTATTTTTTTTTAATTGTTTGAGACATGCTTTGTATCCTAGGTTATGGTCAATCTTAGAGAATGTCCCATGAGCTGATGAGAAAAATGTATATTCAGTGGTTTTTGGGTAGAATGTCCTGTAGATGTCAGTCAGGCCCATTTGTTCTAGAGTTTTGTTTAAGTCTATTATTGCTTTGTTAATTTTCTGTTTGGAGGATCTGTCCTGTGCTGTCAGTGGAGTGTTAAAGTCTCTGGCTATTATGGTGGTGGTGTTTATCCATTTGTTTAGATCAAGTAGAGTTTGCTTTATGAATCTGGGTGCACCTAAGTTGGGTGCACACATATTTAGAATTGTTATGTCTTCTTATTGAACTGTACCCTTCACCATTATATAGTGACCTTCTTTGTCTTTTATTACTTTTGTTGATTTAAAAATTAGGTTATCTGAAATCAAAACCACCACACCAGCCTTCTTTTGGCTTCTGTTTGCTTGAAATATTGTTCTCCACCCCTTTACCTTTAGTCTAACTGCATCCTTGCAGGTTAGATGTGTTTCCTGAAGGCAACAGATACTTGGCTTGTATATTTTTATCCTCCGGCCAGCCTATGTCTCTTGAGTGGGGTGTTCAAGCCATTCACATTTATTGAGAATACTGATGGGTGGGACAGATTTCTGTTCATTATGTTGGGTTGAACTTTGTTGCTTTGTTTTCTCTCTTGAGCCATTGTGGTATCTAGGTTTTGATCTTTAGCTTTTGAGTAGATTTACATTCGTGAGTGTTTATTGCGCTGATCCGTGGATAACACTGTTTTGAGTACTTCTTGAAAGGCTGGTCTTGTCTTGGTGAATTCCCTCAGTCTTTGCTTATCTGAGAATGTCTTGATTTCTCCTTCATATACAAAACTTAGTTTTGCAGGGTACAAGATTCTAGGCTGGGCATTATTCTGTTTCAGAAGAGTGAGAATGGGGCCCCAGTCTCTCCTTGCTTGTAAGGTTTCAGTAGAGAAGTCAGGTGTTATTCGGATTGGCTTTCCTCTGTATGTTACTTGCTTCTTTGGCCTTATAGCTCGTAGAAGGGCCTCTTTAGTTGATATTTGGTCAGTCTGATGACTGCATGTCATGGTGTCTTCCTGTTTGCATTGAATCTCCAAGGGGTCCTGTAAGCTTCTTGTACTTGGATATCTAGATTTTTAGCAAGGCCTGGGAAATTTTCCTCTATTATATCTTCAAATAGCTTATCCAACTCTTGCGTATTTTCTTTTTCCCCTTCTGGAATCCTTAGAACCCTCACATTAGGTTTTTTCACATAATTCCACAATTCTTGTAGGCTTTGCTCTTTTCTCTCATTTCTCTTCTCTATCTCTGTGACTGATTTATTTAATTGGAATGTGTTATCTTCAATCTCTGGGATTCTTTCTTCTGTTTGATCTACCCTGTTCTTGAGGCTTTCCACTGTGTTTTGTAGTTCCCTGAATAGATTCTTCATTTCTAGGATTTTGGTTTTATTTTTCTTTATTATTTCAATTTCTTTAGTGAATTTTTCTTCCAGGTCCTGGAATTTTTTTTGTGGTTTCTTTGTGTTGGTTATACATTTTTTCTTCCAAGTCATTGAATTTTCTTATAATCCATGTTCAAAATTCTTCTTCTGTCATTTCAGTGTTCTGATTTTGGTTGATGTCTATTTCTAAAGGGCTGGTTTTCCTCTTTGGGGGTGTGCTTTCCATTTGAGTCTTCATACTTCCAGAGTTCTTTTACTGATTTTTTTCCCATCTGAATCTGTTGCCGTTTCTTACTTTTAGATTTTCGTTTGGATAATGACATGCCCTGTTTAGTCTCTGGGCCAGTAGGTGGTGTTTGTGTGCGAGATTTGACCACACCCTATATGATGAGTCAGTAAATGCAGTAAAAGTGTGTGCAGAATGACCTCCCTGTCAGGAGGTGGCACTTGCTGGGAGAAGCAGGCTACAGTGTTGTTTTGGGGTCCTGTATCCAGCTTTTGTTCCTCTGTAGAGGCACTCTAGTGCCTCAGGTGGTGGGTGGGGCCCTGGGACCTCTGGGTGTGTCCTTATGCTCCACCTCAGTGAGCCTGGTCTGGGAGTGGGTCTGAGTGGAGATGGGTTGGGTGAGCCTGCCCTCACAAATGCTGTTAGCAGGGGTGAAAGGTCTGTTCTCTGCTTCTGGGAAAAGCTGTCAGGCAAGGGCTGTAATGGCCTCACTCAGTCTAAAAGTCTGCATGTGGGGGTGGGGCTGTCTGAGACCTGCAGTCTGGAGCAGGGCTCACTTCTGTGCACACTCCCCAACTCCACGGCTTCTCCTGGGCCTCTGCCAGCAGGCAGGACCTCACGCCAGCGGGTTTCCCCTGGCTGTGATGCGGTCCAGGAGGTTTGTTATGTGTTTTTTAATTGGAGAAAATACACATTCACTGTAGAATAATTGGGAAATACACAAATAAAAACTGACATAAAAAATAGAAATCATAAAAATGTGGCAGCCATTGTTAAAACTCTCTCTCTTCCTCTCTCTTTCTTTCTTTCTCTCATTAAACCAGTTAAATAGTCTGAACTCAATGAAATAAAATCATAAATAATTTCATATAATTTTTCTAATTATTGCCTTCAGCTAGGCTGGGTTGAAGATTTCTTTTTTATCTTATATATAAGAGAGAACACAAAGCTTTACCACTTTAATTTCACAGCCAACATCCACTTTGAAGCCTCCTACCCCCTGGGACAATCAGATGAACATGGGACCTAGAATCTCCTGCACAGGTCATTCATTGTGGCTTCTTCTCCTATTTCCATCCCTTCAGTAGTTATTGCTAATGCTCTTTCACTCTGTTTTTCTCTGTTTTCTCACTCTTGTTTGTTCTCCCTGTATATAGACAATATATCTTAATATTATCTAAGCATTTTTCTTACATCTTTAAAAATTCTTTTAGCATAATTTTAATATCTACATATTATGCTATTGATCATATGGTTATTTTATAACTTCTAATTATTATATGACTTGCTTTGGTTTATCAATCTGACTTTCATATATATGAGATTTCTTTTAACAGAGGACACTTCTCAAGGTGTAATGAAACCATATAGCTCCCTTCTATAAATCACTTCTTCCCTATGGAATTTCAATTTGGCTGTAATTGTTTTAGTTGGAGGTTGCATAATAAAATAAATTCTCCGGTCTTTGACCTTAGTTCCTGGGAAGGAGCTTGTAAACCTTCAGAAATTTCTAAGTGATAAAAGTGTCTTTGTTATTCATGGTGGGTCCCTGACACACACTGTGTTCATGCTAATGAGTTGACTCGTGGTGAGCTCCTAGGTAGTTTCAGGATGGGGACTGGTCATGCCAGAAGGACCAACTATATGATTGGGCTGGGCTTTAAGCCACATGATAACCAGCTCAAATTCCAAGGAGGGAAGGAGGATTGAATATTGAGTTTAATCATGTAGTCAATGATTCAATCAATTATGACAATGTAATACGACACAAATAAAAACTCTGGATAATGATGCTCAGGTGAACTTCCTAGTGGAGATACCCATTGATGTGTCAGGAGAGTGACACATTCTGAGGACACAGAAACTTCACATTTGGGACCTGCCCAAATCTCACCCTATGGATCTCTTTTTTGGGATAGTCCTGATTTGTATTCTTTATAGCAAAACTATAACCATAAGTTTCAGTTTCCTGAGTTCTGTGAGTCATTTTAGTAAATTATAGAACCTAAGGATACTCCAAATTTATAGCCAGTTCATCAGAAGGGCTAATGTCCTGGGTATCACAGAGCTTATAGCTAATAACTGAAGTGAGGGGCCCTGTGGGGGACTGTGCCCTTGCTCTGTGCAGTCTGCATTAATTATGGGTAGTTAGCTTCAGAATTGCTTTGCATTGGGGGTATGTTTATGTGTTAGGCTTCAGGATATTCAATTTTGAAGTCACTCAATTGGTATCATTTTCTAAGAAAAAACATCTGTAGTCCTCTTTTCTTTCCTCAAGCTGTCCCCCACCCCTACAAAATGTAATGTTTTGAGGAGTCTTTGAATACTTTATTTTGTCTGCCACACAATAAAAAGCTTTACAAGTTAGGTATCAAAAATTCCAGTCCCAATCATTATGACCAAATGTAGTGTTTCTCCTCAAAGAGGCCCTATTATCTCAAAGTGCTGAGCCAAAGTGTGTATGTGTGTGTGTGTGTGTGTGTGTGTGTGAGTGTTCATGTAAATTCTGAAAAAAGAAGTCCCCAATGGTTCCTTTTGATGTTTTAATTTTATGTAGTGTCTCAATATGGGATTTTTTGGCAATAAATCCCATCTAATATAATAGCTTTTAAAGTTAACTTCAGCAATATCTGCCCCTTGAGTCTTCCTGGGAACTGTGCTGGCTTCTTCACCAGCTAGAACCACTATCAACACTGGCCAGATGTGGGGCTGGACCATCTCAGATGCAGGCCGGTACACTCCAGGGCAGCACACCCACTCTCCCAGGGAGGGTGATAAAGTCTCCACAGATGAGAAGGAATTCCCAGCTTGAATCAACAATGGGCTTTTTCCCATGCTGAGAAACAGGCTAAGAGCTTGATCTTGAACATTTATTTGCAATCTCAAAAGTCTCTGTGTACCTGACAATTAGGGCTATTGATGGATGTGCCTGACAGATCCGCTGTGTAAGCAAAGGTTGAGTTGGCCTGAAATGTGTTCCTATGAACACACAAGGCTCAGAACATGTCACACTGGAAACAAGTAGCTATGTAGCCCATGAGGGACATGTGGAAAGGACTGCGCCTATGCCTGGGAAGGGACACCTCATTACTCACCTGGCTTAACAGTCTTTTAAAGCCTTGCTTCAGTAGAGGGCCTTTCTATTGGGTTGGTGGATAAATCTCATCAGGGCAAACTCTTGACATGGTCCAAATTCTTATGGGATCTGTAGGGAATTTCCCCAGGGTGGCTGTCAGTAATTAAGACGATGCGAGAAGATGTACCTGCCTAGAAAGGGATCATTTGGGGTTCTGTTCAAGATAACTTGTGGTCTTCTCTGGATATCTGTATGATCTGACTCAGTGAACAAAGGCCCCAAACCCGAAGGTTGAATGAGTGAGCAAGAGGGTGGTGGGTATTTTGAACTTTTCAGTGATTCCAAGGAACGGCCTTCTAAAGCCTCTTTCCTCTTTCCTGACCACAGTCCTTACCACAGGTTGCCTCATTAGGGAATCTTACCATGTCTGGCCACTACCTTATGCATTAAGATATTTATTGCTCATATTTGTCTTCTTTTAAAATGATAATTTCTAAAGCCCTCAGACACAATATCCTTTATTGGTTCAATGTCCATATAAGAGTTTCCCTGACTCAGCGCCCTTGTTTGCTTAATCATACTCATCTTTCAGGGTACTGCTTAAATATCACACCCAACCACTGAACTACCCTCCTCTTCTACACCAGAAGTCCTTTACACCTCTATATCAGAATCAGAAGTCTTCTTCTCACACTCTGAACTTTTAGAGAGCTATGTGTCCTTCCTGTGATTGTTTTGCCAGCAATGCTATTATACCAACATACCAACATAGAAGCACACGCTAGTTTCAGGGCTGTGTTTTCCTTCCCACCTTACAAAGATCTTTAAAGTATTACATTTTCAATCAAGTATTTGTCAAACAAGTGAGAAGTTGTTTCCTCTATTTAACCTATTATTAAAAAAATTTTATATATTAGCAATCTTTGGACTAGGATGGCTATATAGGTTATTTTCTAACATTGCCCAATTTTATGGGTGAAAATAGGTTCTACTAATAATTATGCTGGAATAATAGATTTAACCTGGAACCGACTGTCCTTAACAAACTGGGACATGGGAACCCCCAACTTAAGAGGGACCACTATTTAAAAGCATAATCATCTTCTTCTCAACTGTTCATAAAGTAGTTCCTGATCTCTTTATTTGACATTTTTCCTTCTCTGCAGACCAAGTAGTTGTACCTTCCCTCCTCATAGATCTTCTAAAAGTAAAGACAACCGTTCTTTAATTAAGAGATATTTCCTTTATCTAAAGAGCACTTGTCACAACAAAAATGCTATATGCATTAGTAATTATAAGGCTCCAAATTGTCAGGATCTAGGGAGGAGCCACTGCCTTTTGCTAGAAGGTAAGCTCCATGAGGGCAGGAATACTGTTTCTGCTTTTCACTGATGAATACTCAGTCACCAAATTTTTATACTTCATAATTGCATCAAAGTACTCTTTGATGTTTTCATTCTCTTAAATGCTTTTTAAAAAGTCTCCAGATACTCCCATATGATATTTTTAATTTTTTTTTTTTTGAGACAGAGTCTTGCTCGGTCATCCAGGCTGGAGTGCAGTGGCACGATAATTCTTTACTACAGCTTTAAACTCTTGGGCTCAAGAGATCTTCCTGCTTCAGCCTTCCAAGTAGTTGGGAGTATAAGCATGCACCAGCAGATCTGGCTAATTTTTTATATTTTGTAGAGGCTGGGTATTGCTATGTTGCACAGGCTGGTCTTGAGCTCCTGGCTTTAAGCAATCCTCTTGCCTTGGCAGTGTCTCATTTCCCTCCTTCCTTCCTTCCCCTGCCCTCCCTGCTGCCTTCCTGCTCCCTCAAATGCCCATCATTGAATCTAGAGTGATGCCTCTCAGCTGCACTCTTGAGATTCACCATGAAAAAGGGTCAAAATGTATTTTATCATAAGATCCGAAAATAATTTTTTAAAAAAATATATAATACTATACATATATAATATAAAATCACAGCCAGGGTGATTATTATTTTGTAAAAATAAGCCATAAATCCAAGTATGATTGGCTCTTTTTAAAATTGTTTCTAGGAATAATGCTTGTTCCTTGCTCACTTATTTTGTCAAGCAGATTATCAATAATCATCACCAAAGATTTGAGCAAAATTTATGAGAGAATAATTAAAACTAATTGTCCTCATTTGCCTTTTACTTGCAAATTAGGAAAAGATCATCATTATGCAGTTATGTCGGTGATCAAGCTCACAGATCATTGCCACAGAAAACAGGAGGAGCTCGCTGTGATGCCCCAGGACATGCAGGGTGCCCTGCTAATATGTGTTAGTAGAGGCTACAGGACCAAAAGTTTCCATAATCAAAGGAGTTTGGGAAATGCTAGGTTAAAGAAAGTTAAACACATTTCTTTACCTCAGGGGTACTCTGTCACTTTAAAATGCTAATGTGAAATATGAATATGCAAAATGAGGCAGTGACTGTAGCATCCTTTGTTCATGGAGCATATTGTTAAGCTGGAAGTCACATACGGAAATGTTCTCTAATCACCTCAGAACTTTAATTTCCCACTACAACTTTTCATAATACATTACACAGAAGTCAATTCATCTAAGAGAAAGAGAATTCTAAGAAGTTTAGCATGAGACAACATTATTTATATATTTACTTATTTATTTTCTCTGTATGTCAATAGATGTTGTTGGACTTTAATAAGAAAATAACAAGTTTGGTACCTCAGAAAATAAAGAAGCAGCAAGCTGTGAAGTGGTGGAAGAGAAGAAATCAGCCATAGGCTATAGATCCAATATGCTGTACAGAAAGCATGAGGCATATGAAAAACTGAGTGTGTGCATGGAAGTATGTGGGTGTAGAAGTATACAAAAAACTGAGAAAGAATGGCCAGCTGGAAGAAAATTCTTAGCTTGCACTTGGGGAAGTGCAGGCAAATGTTTCTAGTAGGAAAGGATGAGAGTGACCTCTTCTGGGCAGGACCTCCATTATTTCACTTCTGTATCTGCCTCTTCTTCCAGAACTTCATACAGTGCCATTCATATATGATTCAAAAATCAGGATGCATGAATAAAATTTATTTTTCTAGTCTTAAATTTATGTATGGCAGAAGATTTACTAAAATTAAATCTCATTTATTTGTATAGTTCTATCACTTAGGATTACATTTATCTGCAAGTGACAAAAACTTAAAATAGCAGATCAGAAATTTATTTATCTCTCAGGTGAATAAAGTCCATAGGTAGGCTGAGCAAGGCTGGCAAGTCAGTTTCATGATCATCAAGGCTCCTTAGCACGAGGCTGCCAACTCATTATCCAGTCTGCAATTGTCAGGTCTTTGGTACAACCAACAGGACAACAGGAAATGGGAAAAGGAAAACAAAGCAAGCCTCTCTGTTTCAGAAGGCTTCCAAGAATTTGCATATGAACCATAATAACAGAGGCTGAGAAATGTAGAAGAAGGAGAAAATGACACAGTATCTAATAAATTACTTTCACGGAAGAAAGTAAAAGTACATGAAAACCTGCAATGGCTGGCTAGAAGAAAATGCTTACCTTTCATCTTGGGAAGTGCAGTCAGATGTTTCTGGTAGGGGCTTCCGAATATCCCAAAAGCACCACTCAAAGAAAGAAACGTCACTGCCCTCCTCATGTCCCCTTCTGCCCGGCTCTCTTCAACACACGTTAGAGAGTGCAGAGGAGTCCATTACGAAAAAGAGGACCAGCATGTCTCCCCCACTTCTGGAGGCTGCCTAGCTGCAGCCAGCCCTACTGTGGAGAAAGAAGAGCTATGTTTTTGTGTGAAATAAATTGTGTTATTATATGAAATTGGACTGTTCTAATTCCTGAATTGTGATCATTCTGCTATATAAAGTGACTATAGATGCTTTTAGTATCAAGAAGGAATCAGAAACAGCATAGGTATGCCTGAGGTTTTTATCCAGGAACAGGAAAAGAGTTTTCCTATTTAATAAAGTTTAAAATGACAGTGAGAAATACAAGTAAAGATCATTTGTGATCACATTCCATGAATATTGCTTGTACAAAGCAATAGCTACAGTAACTACCTCACAGGTTTCTGGTGAAGAGTATGTAAAAAAAAGGCAGCAGGGATTGGGGGCCGTAGGGGAATGCAAGAAAGAAGTAGAAAGCAAGGCATAGAAAGGCACGAAATAAATGTTAGTTTCCTTCCTTGATTCATCCTATTCATTCGACAAATATGTATTAAACTCATACTCTTGGCTAGTGATGGTTTCAGAAGACATATACAAGAAAAAAAAGAAAATATAAAGACATATAAAAAGAAATATAAAGACATATAAAAGAAAAAAATCATAGGAAACAGTAGAAATGGATATAAACAAAATGATATCTCTAGTCTCCCTGTGTAAAGAGAATCCAAATTATCTGGCTCACTACCACCTGGGGGCAGCTGTGGAAATTTCGGACACAATTCCCAGGAGAAACCCCAGCAAACTTGAGGCTTGGAATTTTACTGACAGTCATCGCTATAACACACTTGAGTTTTGTGAGTTTATTTAGTTACTTTTCTGTCACAGGCAGAGTCCAACCTAAATGACTCCGCACACTACACAGACATGGCACAGAGAGTCTGAAACTATCTCCTGGGGGTAATGCGCTGAGAGAGGCCACCTGCCCTTGTGTCACGCAAGGGTAAACATTTCCATCTTCTCCATTAACATGGTGAATTCCGCATTAACACCATGAATTCCCTTTCTGCTCCCCTAGTTATAATCTTTAATATGGTGCCCGCAAGTTTTTCCTTGAGTGACATCTAGTGGTTCCATGTTGTAATGAGACCACTTTGGCACTGAAGCTCTGGCTAACGGGCCAAGAAGAGGGAAGCTCGAGTTTGTTTTTCATCTTTACTGGAGTCAAACAGTCGTGTGAGAAAAATGACATCATATTATGGCAATTCAGATTCTCCCACTTCCTACTTGTAAAACAGAACCGGTATTTGTGCTCCCACTTTATTGATGGAATGTCAAAAATCTCTGGAAGAGACATGGTACGTTCTTTCAAGTGGTTATGATTCTAAAGCAGCTTCCTTCTCTTCTCTGTGGAGGTGTTACAAACCAACAGAGGGGAAAAGAAGAGAAACAATGTCAAAGGTTTTCACTCCCTGGCCATAGCAGAGAAATGCTATTGAGATTTTTAGATAGCAAGAGGCAATGATTCACATTTTTCTGGCTGGTTTGAACTTGCGATTATATAAAAGCAAAATGAAAACCAGAATTTGACATTCCAGATTTGAAAGCCTTTTCAAAATCATTATATAACAGACTCAATTGTGGTTCAGCAGTTATTTATCTTATTCTTGTCTTTTGTTTTCTCTCCACCCATAGATGATAAAAAAATTGGACAGAGTCAAAGGAATTCCCAGAGAGAAGAGGGTTCCAATTCATTATGACTTTCTTCTTTCTTCTTAAATTTTAAATTCAAAAAATCACAGAAAATAATATAGCAGACATTCCTGTGTCCAGATTTTCTTTAATAAAAGAAAGAAAAAATTATGGGAAGAGTTGATTTCATATTTTTCTTCACTCCAGTCCCATTCCCCATCACTATAATGCATGTGGTATTTATAGTCCCATTATGTTTTTTAAAAATAATCTACTCTATATCAAAATTATTATTTTGCACCAAACAAAAATATTATTCAGTGTATATTTTACTTATATTTACTTATATTATACTGTAAGTATCAGTCTATAATTTTCTTTTCTTAATAATTTGGGTTTTGATAGCTATTCATGTTGAGATATATAATCTTAGTCCATTATTTTAACCACTGATTTCCATTGTTTGAAGAGGATCACAATTTATTTATTGTTAGAAAAATTTTTCAACATTTTTTCCCTATCAAATACAATGCTGTAAAGCACATTTGGAATGATGGAGCAAGGACCTCTGAAAATCTGCCCCTTCATAAAAGCAATAAGAACATAGACAAAATTGTCAAAATCAACTTTTTCAGAACTCAAGAGAATTAATCAAAGGCTTGCAATAATCAGGAGTGTGTTAATTGAAGAAGAATGGCTGAATCTCAGTAAGAAAATCAAGTTTTATGATGTTTTAATATACCCTGTTCTCATCTTCTTCCAAGCTTCATGATAGCCTTGAAAACCAACAACCTCACAACCACAGTAGCTATGAAAATTAGCAACCTAGCTTCTACTAGAGAGGGCAGAATAGGTTTGTATCACCTTTGAAATCCTCCAGGAAGGCATCACTATCTGACCTGTCTGGCATCTCTGTGAAAAAGCATCATTCATAGAATTTATCTTTATTTGACCTGATTCAGAGCTCATTCAGTGCAAATAGCCCTATTCTCAGAGCATTGTTAAAAAATAATCAGTGGCAATTGTTTAACATTGCAGCTTCTTAAGGTGCCAATACCAGCTGGGACAAACAAGAATTTTACAAAAATACTTAAAAGGAAAATTTGAGGAATAAGATGTCCACAGGAGAATTTGACATATTCCTGGTTATCCAGAATGGCACACATATGTGCAGGGCTCTGCACATGCCAAGGAAAGAGCTGAGAAGGCCCTAATCTTTCACTTCTAGCTGACCTTGAGGCTCTTTGCAATCAGGAAGTAAAGGCTAAGGAAGAGTTGTAAACTGCTGAAAGTGTTGAAGACATCAAAACCTTTAAGGAAATTTCTGTCCAATCATTATCTAACCACTAAGCTAACTAAGCTGGCCTCACATGAAAAATAATAACAAACTTTACAGAATTAGTCCATAAAAATTACTATATTCATAAAATAAAACCACCACCACAACAAGCATTACAACAAACCCTGGGGGTGTGGGATAATCTGGTTTCCAGAGTTGCCATGGTATATTATTTAAAATGTCCAGATTTCAATGAAAATCATGACACATGTCAAGAAAAAGGAAAGCATGACCCACAAACAAGAAAAAAAGCATTCAATGGATGCTGGAAAAAAATCATATATTGAACTTATTAGAGAAAGACTTTTAAGAAATTATTATAGTCAAAGAACTAAAGGAAACCATGTCTAAATAGCTAAAAGAAAGTATGAGAATGATGTCTCTATCACCAATATAGAATATTTTTAAAAGATAGAAATGATACCAAATAACCAAATAGGAATTTTGCTTTTGAAAAGTGCAATAACTGAAATGAAAATTTACTAGAGGGCCTCAACAACAGGATTGAGTAGCAGAAGGAAAAACCAGTCAACTTTATGATAGGTCAACTCATGTTATCCAGTCTAAAGAAAAGAAATTAAAAAAAAGAAAGAAAGAACAAGAAACAGAGCCTCAGAGACCTGTAGGACATCATCAAGCATACCAACTTATGCATAATGGAAGTCTCAGAAGGAGAGGAGAGAAAGGTGCAGAAAGAATATCTGTGTAAATAATGGCCCCAAACTTCCCAAATCTGATGGAAAACATTAATTTACATATCAAAGAAACTCAACAAATAAATATAATCTCTAAAGACAAAGAGAGACTCTCAAAAGAAGCAAATGAAAATCAACTTTTCATATACAAGATATTATCAATAAAATTAACAGTTGATTTGTCAATAGAAACCATGAAGGCCAGAAGGCAGTGAGAAGACATATTCAAAGAACCTTAAAAAAATGATTGTCAGCCAAGAATTCTATATCTGGCAAAACTATCCTTCAAAAATGAAGAAAAAAAATTATACATTCACAGATAAATAAAAGTGGAAAATTTTTTTTGGTAGCAGCTCTGTCTTACAAAAAATATTAAAGATACTGCTTCAGATCAAAATGAAAGGATACTAGACAGTAACTCAAATCTACACGGAAAGCACCCAATAAACTTAACTACATAGGTATATATAAAAGGAAGTATGAAAATATTTTGTTTTGTTCTCCTATCGGATTTAGAAGACAACAGCATAAAGCAATAATTATAAAACTAAATTGGTGGTATTATAATTTTAATATATTTATATATATAAATATGTATATGTATCATATGTATGGCAATAATAGCACAAAAGATAAAAGATGGAACAAGTTATATTGAAGCACAGTTTTTATATACTACTGACAGAAATTTGGTATTAATTCAAGGTACATCATTTTAGGCTAAGGTTTTAATTGTAATCCCAGTGCAACCACTAAGAAAATAATTTAAAAATACATAGTAAAAAACCCCAAAAGAATTAAAATGGTACACTAGATAATTTCTATTTAATACAAAATAAAATGTGAATTGAGAAATAGAGAAATAAAAAAGATATGAGACACATATAAAACAAATAGAAAAATGGCAGATATAAATCCTACTATATCTATAATTACATTAAATATAAATAAGGATGGGGACAGCAGCTCACTCCTATAATCCTAGCCCTCTGGGAGGCCAAGGCGGGAGGATCCCTGAGCCCAGGAGTTTGAGACCAGCCTGGGCAACATAACAAGATTCCATTTCTACAAAAAATAGAAAATTTAGCCAGGAATGGTGGTGTAAGTCTGTAGTCCCAGCTACTTGGGAGGCTGAGGCAAGAGGATCCCTTGAGTCCAGGAGTTTGAGGCTGCAGTGAGCTATGATCATGCCACTGCACTCTAGCCAGGGCAACAGAGCAAGACCATGTCTCTAAATAAATAAATAAATTTAAATAAATATTATAAATAAATAAATATAAATAAGATAAACATTGCAATGAGAAGTTCAAGACAGGCAGAATGAATTTGTAAATAATGATTCAAATATTTACTTTCTATGTCCCTTTCTAAAGGGACATACTTTAGATTCAAAGACCTAATAAATTAAAAGTAAAAGGATGGAAAAAGATAGTGGCCAAAAAGGATATGAAATGACTTTAATAATAATGGACAAAATGAACTTTATGACTAAAATTGTTACTAGAGACAAAGAAGGACATTTTTATAATGATAAAAGAGTCAATCAATCAGGAAGACATAACAATCATAAACACATATGCACCTAGACAAAGAGCCCCAAATTAGATGAAGCAAAAAGTGACAGACTAGGATAGAGAAGAGCTCTTCAACAACAATAGTTGGAGAACTACCACACTTCATTCTTAATAATGTATAGAACGATTAATCATAAAAACAACAAGAAATAGAAGACTTGAGCAACACCATAAACCAACTAAACTTAAGAATCATCTATAGAACACTCTACCCCGAAACAGAAGAATACACTTTCCTCTCAACTGCATGTGGAACATCCTCCAAGGTAGATTATATGAGACCATAAAATAAGCTATAGTACATTCTAAAAGACTGAAATCATACAAAGTATTTTGCCCATACACAAGGAAATAAAATTAGAAATCTTTTTTCTAATTTTGGGAAATTTGGGAAATTCAGAAACATACAAAAATTAAACAGCACACCCTGACATAACCAATAAGTCAAAGAAGACATCACAGGAAAAATTAGAAAACATATTGAGATGAACAAAAACAAAAACATAACATACCGAAATTAGGGGATGCAGCTCAGTTGATAACAGTAAATGCCTATATGAAGAAAAAAGAAAAGTCTCAAATCAATAACTTAACTTTCCACCTTGAAAAGTAGGAAAAGAAGAGCAAACTAACTCAAAACTAGCAGAAGGGAAGAAATAATAAAGATTAGGGTGAAAATAAATGAAATAGAGATTAGAAAAGAAGAGAAATTAAATAAAGTCAAAAGTTGGTTCTTTGACAAAATAGTGAGATTGTCAAAGTTTTAGCTATACTTCCCCCCTCAAAAGGGAAAAGATTTAAATGACTAAAATAAGGAACGAGAAGATATCATTATCAACCTTATCAACCCTATAGAAATAGGAAAGATTATAGGGGAATACTCTGACAATGTATGCCAACAAATTAGATAACACAGATGAAATGAACAAATTCCCAGAGAGGCACAAACTACCAAAACCAATTCAAGAATCAGAAAATATTTGAATAGATTTTTAATAAGTAAAGATATTGAACTAGTAATCAGAAACCTTCCCATAAAGAAAAGCTCAGGACCAGGTGGCTTTACCAGTAAATTCTATCCAATGTTTAAAGTCAAATTAACACCAATCCTTCACAAAATCTTTAAAAAATAAAGAAAGAAAGAAGAAGAATCAGAACATTTTCCAATTCGTTCCTGTGATACCAAAACCAGGAAAAGGAATTGCAATAAAAGAAAACTACACAAAAATATCCCTTATAAATATAGATGTGAAAATCCAAAATAAAATAGCAGCAAACTGAATCCAGCAACATATGAAAAAGGATTATATACCATGACCAAGTGCAATTTATTTCAAGAATGCATTGTTGGTTTAGTACCCAAAAATCAATTAATGCAAAACACCATGTTAATAGAATAAAGGAAAACATCATTATGAGCACCTTAATAGACACAGATAAAACATCTGACAGAACTTAACACCCTTTCATGACAAAACCACTCAACAAATAAAAATAGAAAGAAATTTCCTCAACGTGATAAAGGGAATCTATAAAAAACCCACAGGTGACATCATACTTACTGGTGAAAGACTAAATAATCTCACTATGTCTACCTACATCTATAATGTCAACATTGTACTAAAGGTTCTAACCAGGGAAATTAGGTAAGAAAAAGAAATAAACGTGTCTGAATTTGAAAAAAAAAGAAGACTACCATAATTCATAGATGACAAAATCTAATAAAGTCACAAAAAATATTGGAACTAATAAACAAGTTCAGCAAATTTTTGAGTATAATATCAATATACAAAAATCAATTATATTTCTATATGCTAGCAATGAAATTCCAAAAGTGAAATTAAGAAAAAAATTTTCTTCAGAATCACATAAAAAAGAATAAACTATTTGGTACAAATTTAACAAAAGAAGTGCAAGATTTGCACACAAAAATAATAAAACAATGTTGAAAGAAATTAAAGAAAACCTAAATAAATGGAAAGATACCCCATTTTTCATGGATCAGAACTTAATATCATTAAGATGGCAGTATTCTCCAAAAGAATCTACAGATTTGACACAGTTCCTACCAAAATTCCACCTGCATTTATTGTAGGAATTGATAAGCTGATCTTAAAATGCATATAGAAATTCAAGGGACCAAGGATGGCTAAGACAATCTTGAAAAAGGAGAAAAAAAGTTGGAGGATTCACACTTCCTGATTTCAAAATTTACTGCAAAGCTATAATAATTAAGACAGTGTGGTACTGGCATAGGATAAACAAAGATCTGTGGGATTGAATTAAATTCAGAAATAAACCTTCACCATTTTAGTCGACTTATTTTTGACAAAGATGATGTGAAGGCAATTTAATGGGAAAAAGAATAGTATTTTTAACAAATGGTACTGGTACAAGGGACATCCAGATGTAAAAAAAGTAAAATTAGACCTCTACCTCATACCATATATTAAAATTAACTCAAAATGGATTAAAGGCCTAAATGAAAGACATAAAACCATAAAACTCTTAGAAGAAAATAGGTTTAAATCTCTGTGAAGTTAGATTAGGCAATGGTTCCTTAGTTCTGATACCAAAAGCACAAACAGCAAAAGAAAAAAATGATAAATGAGACTTCATTTAAACTAAAAACTATTGTGCTTCTAGAGACACTATCAAGAAAATGAAAAGGCAACCCACAGAATAGGAGAAAGCATTTGCAACTTATGTATCTAATAAGGGACTAGCATCTAGAATATATAAAAAATCATTTACAACTCAACAATAAAAACCAAAGAACCTAGTGGAAAAAGGCCATGTATTATATGATTCCATTGATATTAAATGTCCATAATAGGAAAATCCATGAAGACAGAAAGTGGATAGGTGGTTGTCAGGTGTTGTAGAGGAGTGGGGGGAGGGGGATGGGGATGGTCAGTGACTGCTAATGGGTATAGGGTTTCTTTTTGGATTATTAAAAATGTTCTAAAATTAGATGGTGCTGATGGTTGTATACCTCTGTAAAAATATTGAAAACAACTTAATCGAATGCTTTAAAAGAATGGATTTTATGGGGTGTGAATTACATCTTGATAAATCTGTTATAAAAAGAATGTGACAACCAGACCAGGCGTGGTGGCTCACGCCTGTAATCCTAGCACTCTGGGAAGCCAAAGCAGGGGGATCGCTTGAGCCCAGGAGTTTGAGGTTGCTGTGAGCTAGGCTGACACCACGGCACTCTAGCCCAGAGCCCAGGCAACAGAGTGAAACTCTGTCTCGGAAAAAAAAAAAAACGAATGTTACAATGAACATCCTTTCCCATGTCTCCTTGTCTCTTAGTACACCAATGGTATAAATATTTGTATAGTCTATAAACCTACAATTGGAAATTTGGGGTTATAAATTTTCAATTTTGCTAGAACTTGACAAATTGCTTCACAAATTAGTTATATTCATTTATAATTCTACCAGTAGTGTAATAAAGGTCAAGTTCCTTTTTATCATTGCCAATATTTGAAATTGTCAAATTTTTATTTTTATTTGTTTTCTAGATTTTATTTTATTGGTTTGTATTTTTATGACTTCAAGTGAAATTAACATCTTTTCATATATTTATTGGTCATTCAATTTTTCTCTTCTGTGAATTTTTTATTCAAATCTTTTGCCCAGATGCTATTGCACTGTTGGTTTGCAGAACTACCTTTCAGTCCTGGTGACACAGAAACCAGAAACTTCTCCTTCTTAATAGTGACAGGTGAGCATTAGCAGGCACATGGGTGTGCCAGTACATTCTAGCCAGGTACCACATGCATTCTAGAATGGAATCTTTGAAATATATGGTTGCCATGACAAGTGACAACATTTCAAATGATTCCTTTGGTTGATAACTATCCAAAGTGTTTTGCCTTTGGTTAAGAGGTAATATACTAGAGTTTCTCTTCACCACTTTGTCACATCAGTGATTACAGAGAAGTGAAAAACAAGTAAGTGACTGTCCTCCTATTAATCCTAATTTTCTCAGGTTTTTTTGTTCTATTAAGAGAAAAAACTATAGATGCCCATTCCCCTGTGATTGCTAAGTTCAAGCTGGTGTTGGATGATCTTCACGTGAGTTGGCTGAGTTGGGGGTTAAGTAAGACCCTCTCCACGGAGGCTGGTGTTGTGGGGGGATTGATCTGTCTGGGGTCTCCCCGTGGAGGTGACAGTGGCAGCTGTGTGAGGCTATCTAGGCAGTGGTAATCGGTGTCCAGGCTGTGGGCGTTTGCTCAAACCAGGTCCAGGTATTATGGCAGCTCAAGGCCAGAGGGTTTATTTTGAATCACTGGACCTCAAGGAAGTTCCACAGGCCCAGTGACAATGGTGGGGACTTGGAGGTGGAGTCTTGGGGCCCAGGTGCAGCACTGGAATCTCATGGTCAGGGTTGCCGGCCTGGTGGGATCACTGGAACCACAGGGGTGGAGCCTTGGGTCCTGGGGACAGCACTGGAGCCTCAGGAGGTAGAGCCACAGACTCAGCAGCAGCAGTGGACCCTGGGGACAGAGTCTGAAGCCCAATGGTAGTGCTTATTCTTGTCCCCTTGTCTAAATCCCCACCTCCCCCAAAGCTGAAATATTAAGAACGGGTATAGGCTGAAATCCTGAATAGGATGTAAAATCAATCTCAGGATTATGTTACATACATGGCAAAAGGGATTTTACAGCTCTTGTTAAGGTTATTAATCCATTGTCTTTGAGCTAAAAGGGAGATTATCTGAGTGGCCCTGACCTTATCATTTTAGCCCTTCAAATCTGAGTCTAGAGAATGGAGACAGCTCTATGGAAAGGTTCATATGACAAGGAACTGCAGACAGCTTCTAGGAGATGAGAGATGCCCTCAGTAGCACCTAGCAAGAGAACAGGGCCCTCAATCTGACAGCCTCAAACAACTGAATTTTGCCAAGAATTTAAATGACCTTGGGAGAGGATCCTGAGCCTCAAATAAGATAGCACTACCAGCTGACACCTTGATTCCAGCTGTATGAGACCCTGAGCAGAGACTACCACTAAGCTGAAACTGAATCTTCTGACCTATAGAAACTGATAATCAATGGTTTTTTATGAAAACTATTAACTTTGTGATAAGTTGATGCATAGCAACAAAAAATTAATATAATACATACTATATATCATAGTAACATCAAAATTGATACCGCAAAACTGTAGGAAAGTTACTGGTTTATGTACTAATACATAGTACTCTTTTTCAGCATCAGTAGTAGAAGACTTTCATTCACCTCTGTCAGCATGTCATTAAAGAGTAAAAGACCAAGTAAGGCTTTGGGACATAATAGAAAGACATGAGGTGTGGTGTGTATGTGTCTGTGTGTGTCTGTGTGAGAGAGAGAGAAACAGAGACAGAGACATGAGAGAGAGAGAGAGAGAGAGAGAGACCCATATATCAATCTATATCTGTGAGAAAAAAGAATACATCTTTTTTCCCCCTAATGCCCATAGAACATCACAAAAGTAACCATATGTTAGGCTAGAAGTTTTTGTATAAATTTCAAAAACTAGAAATGGCGGAAATACTCTGTATTAGAAACTAACAATGAATTTATCAAACAAACAAGTAAAAACAACCTACCATTTGCCAACGAAACTTTCTATATTAGTTCTTCGGTCAAAGAAGAAATTAATAAGAAATTACAGAATATTGATGACACTACATATCAGACCCTATAAGTATACAGCAGAAGGGGTGCACAGAGAAACATTTATAGCCTTTCATACTTAGAACAATAAACCAGAAAGAATGAACATAATTGAATCAAGTATCTAAGACAAGAAGTTATAAAAAGAACAACAAAATCAATCTCAGGAAGGTAGAAAGAAAAAACAACCCATACAAAGATGTAGCTGAATTTTTGAATGTAGGAAGAGAAAAATAGTAGCACTAATAAATAAATTTAAGATCTAGTACTTTCTCATGATGAGGTAATTTACTCTCTGATATTCTTTCCCCAAACCTATATTCCCAAACTAATAATGTGAAAAAAATTAGATAAATTCAAATTGAGGTACATTCTACAAAATACCTAGCCAGTACTCTTCAAAACTGTCCAGTTCATGGACAAGGAAAGATTGCCAAACTGTTAGAGATTAGAAGAGAATAGGAGACATACTGACTAAATGAAACATGAAATCCTGGACTGCAATCTGGAAGGGGAAAAGAATATTAGTGTAAAAACAGATGAAATCCAAATGAAGTTTACAGTTTAGTTAATGAAGTTGTGCCAGTGTTAATTTCTTAGTTTTGAAAAATATACCATGGTTATGTAAGATGTTAACAGTGGGGAAAAACTGGTTGAAGGATATATAAGTATACTTTGGACTGTCTTTACAACTTTCTTGTAGATTTAAAATTATTATAAAATAAAAAGTTTATTATTTAAAAAAAAGAATTCAAAAAGCTCTAGAAAATCTAAATAGAGCAATTAAAATGGAAGAAATAAAAATAATTATCAAAGGGCTACCTCCTCCAAACAAGCAAACAAAAATATACTATGTCCTAAAGATTTTTATAAGGCAATTTTACTAATCATATCAGTAACTGATAATTCCAATTCCAGTCAAGTCATTCTGATAATATTGAAAATTTTTAAAGGCATTCATATTTTTCCTATGAAATTAATAATTCAAAAAAAATTATCTTTCCCCCTCCAATTTTAATACATGCATTCAATTCTATTAACATTTTCTAGTAATACTGAATGGTACTTCCAGAAATGGTAAATGATAGTAGTAATAATGACATCTTTGTCTTATTCTTCACTAAAAATTCTTCTAATTATTTCCTTATTGCACCTGGTGTTGGCTTTGTTATCTATCACATTAAGAAATTAAGTACATATCTGTTTTATTAAGAATTGTTATCAAGATTGGATTTAAAACCTTGTCAGAAATTTGGTCTCAATAAAAATTTACCATGTAAATTTTCTTTTTTTAGCAATTTCTGTTGAGAATTGGATTAAAGATTCTCTTTTATTGAACCTTTCTGTATGTTTAGAATAGCACATTATTCTTTTAATGTGCTGCTGTATTCTATTTGCTAATCTTTCTGTTAAGTGTTGTGCCGTAATATTCAAAATAAATTTGTAGTTTTAGTGTGTGTGTGTGTGTGTGTCTTTGTTGGGCTTTTCCACCAAGGTCATACTAGCTTCAAATTTGGGGATAAGTTCATTGACATGATAAGAGATTATGTTCATTCCCTTTTTAACTAGTCTCCATCTTCCTTCTGGCTAGTAACTAAGCTCAGGATTCTGCAGTCCAGTGTGAAATGGCACCACATGGTAAGTGATATTCTATAACAACATTAATGTAACTGAAATCTCTTGGAAAAAATAACTCCTTCACTGTCTCTTCATTAAAAGAATGTTATAATTAATGTCTAAAGTATAATACATGTGTGGTATGGAAGGAAAAACAAAAGGCAATTTGGTTGAAAACTGTTTTTACCTTTTTTCCCGCAAATCACGTTCTTGCTCACCCTGCTGTGCTCCTGGAAATGACCTTCAGTACTAGTTCAAAGGGATGAAAGTTTTATCTGTCCTACTGTTTTCCCACCCACCCTCCATTTACTGACTGATCTCTGTAACAGTCTCCTCACTCATACCCTTCTGTCCGCCACCACTGTGGAAAGCCTTCCCCTCAAACTGCAGCCCCTCCCACCCAGCCCCTGACTGCATGACATCATTTCCATGTTTGAGAGCCATCCTACTGTGCATCTTTCCACCTCCATTTATCTTATTTTGCATTGTTTTCTAGGCCCTTGGGCAGATTTCTTGTCCTTCATCTCTTGAGGGCAGAGACTGCGATTATTTATCTTTGTGTTCTCTGCAGTATGTAGCACAGCATTGTCTTCATGGGTATTTATCCTGCAGTTTTTAAAAATTGTACTAAAACCCTGAATCTCTAATAGACTCTTCCACCATTTTAATATCCATGTCCAAATTATTATAACACAGAAGACAAAGGGAAGGGCTACCATAAGAACTTATGTCATCTTTTACCCTTAGAAAGAAGAATGGGCCAGTGTGGACATTAAAACTTTTATAGACTGTTCCTTCACGATCCCTAGGTCAAAGTCACTGATACTTAAAGTAAAATATTGATAATAGTTGATGGAAAATTGATTTTTTTTCCAGTCATGACATTAGGACAGTTGTCAATAAAACCACATTCTAGTAAACAGACCAGTTTTGACTGTTCCCCATTTTTACAGCCCTTAGAGTCAGAAACATGCAGTTTAGCATTTAACTCACTCAATCACCCATTCATTCATTTATTAAACACATATATATTGAGCATCACTATGTGTTGACTATTATGCTCTCCTTTTGAGATACAAATAGAATAAAACTCAAACACTAGCCTCAAACTTCTTTTAGTCTAAGGGGAGAGAAATTTTTTTTTAAGTCAGTAATTAGAAATTTCTATAAGTTAGGATGAAATTACAGTAGGCAGAAAATGATAGAAGCATACTTGGTGGAAACTTCAAATGTGACTTTGGGTCAGAAAAGACTTGAGCTGGACTTTGAAGGATGAGTGGAGTACCTAGATGAAGGTAAAGTACATTCCAGGAATAGGAAATAGCGCTTGTAAAGGCATGGGGGAAAAAGCAACATACATTTGTAAAATTATAAATTGTAGGTGTGATTCCCCAGGAAGCAGACTCTAACATGGTGATTTGCAACCAGGAAGTTTACTGGATATGTTCTTGGAATCTATACTGGTGGAAGAGTGGTGGAAGCAAAGTGGAGGAAGCAGGATTGGGCACCGGAAGGAGTTGAACTGCAATTCAGTTGCAAACAGGTTTCAGCTACTTCTCATCAGGAGCTCTGGAACTAGGATGGCCTTTCAGAGCTGATTCTCTTTGAGGAGAGGAGAATTGGTCTTTGTTCCCCCACATCAACCAGTCATCAGGCTTGGGTTGCCCCCAGCAAGGGAACATGATCTCAGACTAGGGGGCTCTTTGGCCAAGGGATTTCTCAGAGACTGCTCATTTGAGAGCTCTCAGCTGCTAACATTCCCAGCAGATGGGAAAACAGTGTTTCAGTCTTGTAGGGAGGAGGGGTGGTCCAAACAGTGTCCTACAGCATCTACCTATGACAACAGGTACATCTAGAATAAAGACTGTTCAAGAAGAAGTGGTAGAAATCGTGAATAGAGAGTAGGTGCAGACCCAGTCATGAAAGTTCCTTTGAGCTTTGCTAAAAAGTTCAAATCTGTGGTGACTTATTGAATCAAGAGAGTGGTATTGCTCCAACAGAATTATATTAATAGGTGATGAAACACAGAGACTCATTATAAATAATAGCAGGCCATCTGAGTTGAAGGATATAACTGGGAGCTGATGGCTATTGCGAACCCCAGCACGTGGGTCAAGTAGACTTGTGTTTCAAAAGTTTAAGAAAGATTGAGGATCTTCCAGAACATGTAGTTGGGCCTTGAGTGACACTGCCCTAGGGGATTGAGTTCCCCATAAGCAGGTACATTGGGGCCATCACCTGCTAGGTCAGAATAAAGACCAACAGGAAGAGGACAATAAGTCATACCATGAACATGCAAAAAAGGTAAAATAGTGTTCACAATTCCTCAGCCACAACCCCTGGAAAATAAAGACAGAAAAGATGAGAAAGGAAACAGGGACAGGAAGGTGTGTGTGAGGCAATTCCCTTCTGCATTCCAAAACAGTAAAAAGATCTAAAACTTGTATAGCACTTATAACATGGTAGGCATGCTCTGAGTGCTTTAAATGAATAACTTATTTAATCCTCACAACAGCTTTATGAAGTAAGTACTACTTTGCAAATGAAACAGAGACAGCGGGTGACCTGCTCAGTGGTTACATATCTACCAAGTGGCAGAGCCAGGATATAAACTCATGGAGTCTAGCTGCAGAGCTGCTGGTCTAAGCACCAAGCTATACTGTGTCTACCCTAAAACCAAAATTCTTACCTGCCCTGGGGATCAGGAAGAACTTTGAACAAATTATGAAGTCAAAGATTTAAATAAACAGAATTCAGTATTAACAATAATAATGAAACTGTTTTAATAACCAAAAGAAATGGAAAATTCATGGAATCAGACTTAGAATGGTCAATAAGTGAGGTGGCTACCTAGCAGGGAAAGGAGGAATGAGGGAGTTAGTAGAGAAGAAGGCAGAGCATGGTGGCAGCAGTTACAGGAAAAAACAGAACCATTTTCTACATATACACCTCAGAGGCTGAGACTTCTCAATGATAAGAATGTTATTAACATTCCTATAGCTGCACGGTCTATCGCTGGAAGGATGCATAGGAAACCAGTAGCTATTGTAGACTCGGGATGGAAGATAGGAAAGATGTGGAGATGATGTGCACTGTTTACCCTTTTGTACTGATTGCACATGTATGTGTACTTTTTTAAATGATTAAACAAATAAGGTATGATACTTTAAAAATTCATTCAAGGAAATGCACCTATCTGTCTCATGGCTGTATCAAACTATGTATCTATATCTAAATTTATAATTCATCTCTTGTTCTTATAAAGGAGCCGTTTATTATCCACGTTTGTAAATGTCCCTCACCCTCAAATATTCCATTTTATCTTAACTTTTATTCTTTATTTTCTTTTAGCTTTTATTTTTACATCATTGAATTGTTTTTCTTTGTCTCTAATCCACCTAAAATCTCTCTTCATTTCCCTAGTGCAGAAGGGGAGTCTTAATAAAAAATAAATAGGAAAAAAAAAAGATGATATCTTTCTATGTGGATTTGAAACTATGTTTTTACTAGTAGGAGTTATAAAATAAAGACTTGCCATCAGTGAGAGATGATCATACTAAATTTTGATGTAATTGTATTTATATGCTGTTAGAGAAATAGAATAGTCCAAACAAAATCATTGCCAATAGGGTGGTGAGTTTTATTGAAAATATAAAGTGTACAGAAAATTTAGAAAGCCCAAAGTGTTAATTTATGATATTCCAACTACAGAAAGCCAGTGTATTAAATCCACCAATTTTTTTTCTAAATGCATAATAGAAATTAGTGAAGTAGCTGTTAAATATGCATCGTAAGAACATGGTCCTAAGAAGGCAAAAACTGCACTACCATTTCAGGTCTTAACTTGTTTTTCATCAGCATTATCTACATTTCCCTTAGCTGTGGAAGAGGTCAAGTCCAAAAACCAAATTATATTTAAAAGAATGACAAAGACTTAGGTTGGAAATAGGAGTTGTATACAGAAAAGAGGAGATAGTGAAATGGTTTATGGGAAACAAAACAAACTTGTTTGATGTAGAGGTCAGGGTTTGAGTCTCAGCTGAGTTCTTGCCGGCATTCAGGCATGTCTGGACTACTCACCATTCAAGATGAGGCGGGACTGGCAGGGTGGAGGAGACTGCAAGGAAATACATATCCTAGATGAAAAATATTAAGGTGCATTCATGTGATTCCAGGACAGTGGGATAGTTTCAGAGGTTGGTAAAAGAAAGCAAAACAATGATGCTAGAAATGATGAGGGTGAGTCAGGTCACCTGTGACTTTAGCTATAAAGTGAGAGCACCTTTTGTGCAGACCCACGCTCTTTGAGAAACAAGGAGTGTCAGCAGCCATGGGACTATACCAGCAGGAACTACTACCAAGGGCTTTGACAGATGGCAGAGGCAGCAGCAGCAGCATCTTTGGACTTCAGCAGGGGTAGGCAATGCCATCACATCAAATTACAGCAGTAAGGGAGATATCACACTAATCTTAAACTACTACAGGTAGCTCAGATGTGTAACAAAATCTTTTGTAATCTAATAAGGTAAGTCTACCCAATCATTTTTCCTTTTAAAAAATGTATTGGCTACTTTAACTCGTTTACACTTACAGGGGAACTTCAGAATATACTGTCAAACTTCTTCCACAATTTCTTTTGGCATATTGATTAGAAGCACTAGATTTATTGATTAATTTTTTTGTATAATTTTCTTCTTTAAACTATTGTCGTATCATCAAGAACATGTTTTTTTTCTTTCCACTTATTTGAATGTTTGGTAAAATTTTTTTCTTCATGAAGACTTTATATTTTTCTTCAGAGGTACTTTATGAGTTATATTGTTATTGAATGCAAAATATATGATTTGAAAATATTTTCTCTCAGTATATGGCTCATCTCCTTTTTCCTAATGGTGCTTTTTGAAGAACAAAAGGTTTATAATTTTGATTAATTCCGATTTATCATTTTTTTTCCTTTGGTGGGCCATGTTTTCGATGTTGTATCTAAAGAAATTTTGCATAACCAAACATGACCAATATCCTGTTTTCTTCTAACGGTTTTATAGTTTTAGCTCTTGACATTTATACCTATGATCCATTTTGAGTATTTTTGTGTAGGTATGAGGTAAGGGTATACATTTATCTTTTGGCATATAAATATCCATTGTCCCATTGTCATGTTTTTAACATAAAATCCTGTAGCATTGGCCTGCACAGTTTCTAACTTAAAGAATTTAAAGAGATTTTCTTTGTGAAGTGGATATGTGATCAATTTTAAATGCTTTTATAGTTTTACAAAAGTAATATGCTTTCATTTTAAAAATTCATGCACTATAGATGAGTAAAAAAATTTATCACCCTAAAAATAGCTATCACCAATTATTATTCCAGCCATTTCTCTGGGTTGCAGGTCATTTTCTCTAAAAAAAAAAAAAAGTCAAAGACATGACTTAAGTTGTATTTTGGTATCCAGTGTGACTGATGATGGTGGTCTGATTCTCTAGCTTCTACCACCTGTTTTCTCCTCCAGAAGCCTTTAAGATTTATCTTTATCTTTGGTAAACTGAGATTTTAGAACAATCTGTGTATAGGTATTTTTTAAATTCAAAGATACTAGGCACTCACTCATGTTTTCAATGACCCCAGCCATTTATTCTTTGACAAATTATGTTCCACTATTGATTGGACAATTTTTCTCCTTATGTGTTCTCCATTATTTCTTTCTGGGATTCCTACTATTTAGATACTGAATTATAACATCTTAAGAAATCCCATGATCTGATGGCTTTGAATTTTTTTGACTCCTCAATATCTTACACTACATTTTCTCTATCCATTCATCCATGGAAGGTTACTTAGGTAGATTCTATATCTTAACTATTGTGAATAATGAATACTACAATGAATATGGGAATGTAGATGTCTCTTTGGGATCCTGATTTTATTTTCTTTGGATATATATATACCCACAGGTTGGATTGATGAATCATTTCCAATGCTATTTTTTAATTTTTAGAAACCTCCATACTGTTTTCCATAATGGCTGTACCAGTTTACATTCCCTCCAAGAGCATCCAAGGGTTCCCTTTTCTCCGCACCCTCACCAACACTTGTTACCTCTTGTCTGTCTGATAATAGCCATCCTAACAGGATGTTAGCCATCCTAACAGCCACCTACATTTAAGTGAGGGGATATCTCATTGTGGTTTTAATTTGTATTTCCCCAATGATTAGTGATGTTGAACGTGTTTCACATATCTGTTGTCATTTGTATATCTTCTTTGAAAAAATATTTATTGAAGTCCTTTGTCCCATTTTTAAATTGGGTTATCTGGTTTTTTTTTTCTATCGAGTTGTATGAGCTCCTTATACATTTTGGAAATTAATCCCTTATCATATGTATGGTTTGCAAATATTTAATATTTTCTCCCACTCTAGATTGCCTTTTCATTCTGTCAATTGTTTCCTTTGCTGTGCAGAGCTTTTTAGTTTGATGTAGTCCCACTTGTTTACTTTTGCTTTTGCTGCCTGTGCTTTTGGTGTCTTCTCCAAAAAGTCATTGCCAAGACCAGTGTAAAGGAGGCTTCTCCTATGTTTTCTTCTAGGAGTTTTATGGTTTCAAGTCTTACATTTATAAGACTTTAATCCATTTTGAATTAATTTTTATATATATTTAATATTATAAGATAAGGGTCCAGTTTCATTTATTTATAGGGATATCCACTTTTCCCAACACCATTTATTGAAGAGACTACCCTTTGTCTATTGTATATTCTTGGCTCTCTTATCAAAAATTAGTTGACTTATATGAATGCATTTATTTCTGGGCTCTCTATTCCATTCCATTGGTCTATGTGTTTGTTTTTATGCCATTCCATACCATTTTAATTACTGTAGCTTTGTATTATAGTTTGAAATTGGGAAGTGTGATGCCTCTGGCTTTACTCTTCTTTCTCAAGATTGCTTTCACTAATTGAAAAAAAGAATTCTTGAAAACGGAATGATAAATTCTTAATGGAATCCCTTTAATTATCACTTTTAAAGTTATATTAGACAGCTGTGCATTGACCTGTAGTGGTTCTCATTTTACAACATGAATTTAGTCATTCTTTAGTAAGACCTGATTTCAATTGCCCTTCTGGAATTTTTATAGGTAGATCCCACACTCAGTAGATTGCACTTAACAGTTACAGTGGTGTACAGAAGTGTACATGGTAAAGAGCATCCTTAACAAAATATTGTCTGGAAATGGTAATTATATAAGCATAGTTGGCTGCAAAAGACTACAGTCTAGGCCAAAATCCTACTGTGGTTTTAAATTACAGTCATCTGATCTCAGCACATGAACTCTTGATCTTATTTTCTAATCTGATTTATTTCCTTTAGTCTCTGTAAAAGGGAGAACTACACATAATATTATAAGCCTCAGTGGTCTGTAATCATTGTTTCTTGTTTCCCCCCATGGTACTCAGTTGCAGGTAGCCACCGGCCTATGTGATGTATTCTCAGGCCTCTTAAGTCATCAGTCTATGATCTTAGCCATGAACTCAAGGTATGGTAAGCAGTAAAGCTCTCTCATTTTACTGATTGAATGTCTTTAAAATGTTATATATTTTAAATAACCATAATTGTAAAAAATTTTAAAATTCCACCATTCTAATTTAGCAACTGTTATTAATATTTCTTTCTCATACTCCTTCCAATCTGTCTTTATTGCATATACAGGCAGATAATCTTTTTAGTTGTTGATGGGCAAGTTTCATTTGCCATCAATCTGAAGATGCATCCCAATGTCAGAAATATTAAAAAGTGAAAAACATATTATCAATGATTAGAGAAAATTTGGCAGTAATATAGTTCAACTGTCTAAAGTTTAGCATGGCTTTGTGGACATGGCTGGGAATGTAACCACTCTTTGCATTATTATGGAGAGCTATCTTCTGATTTCTAAATAACTGTAGATGATATTTATAAAGAAATTAATGCCTTTATATTTAAAGAATCATTTTCATTTTAAGGGAGTATTTAAGTCCTGTGTGTCATATAAAGCCAAAGCTGAACCTTATTTTCTCTTTTTGCTAAGGAAAAGCCACTAAAGTGAGATTACATTTGTTCTCTCATCAATTTAGTAATAATATCCTTTTCTTCCCAGCTTCGTGGACCCCTTATTGCAATTTGAAAATCAATTGAAGATAATAGAGTCATCCTTTAAAATGTTAGTTGCCATACCAACTCTTGCCAAAGTAGAAAAAATGGGGACTACTGATGAAGAAGTTGAGGATGTGACGGTAAGATTTTTCTTCTTTTAAAGATAATTAGACATTATTATGCACCACAGCAGTCCTGCAGAATGTGTCTCAGTAGGTCATGATCTTTGTAGTCTTCCTCTTCACTGTTTTTAGATAAAATAGATAAATAGCATCTTCTAGCACTGATTTTTACCCCTAGACTCCTTGTGAATTCTACAATCCATGGGATTTTAATGGATTGTTTAAGATTTATTGGAACAAATGAATGAAGATATTTTTGATTAATTGTTTTAGCAAGGACAGGGAGTTTACTGGCAAGTGTGTCCTAGAAGGGAATAGGAAGCAGAGAAAGGTGAAAGCAGGAAGAGTCCTATAGTAAGATTAGCAAATGTCAGTGGTTTCCATTTCTTCAGCATTGCTATGTAGTGAATTTGCTCTATGAGATAGAGAAGCAATTCATGGCATATAGTATTGGTTGGGCTCCCATCAGTGTACACACTACTCCTTTTTCTCACCTTCAGTTTGGGAAGAATTTAGAACACACAGATGCAATGCTGTAGACATTAGGTAAAATTTTATCCACGGTTGGTTGACTGGTTGTGCAACATTTTTGTATTTCAGAATTTATACCATAATATTTTTAACACATTTGAAGACACTCTTCTGATCTTAGTGTCTAAAGACCTCTACAAACTACAGATCTTAAAGGTAAAACATGTGAAAATAGTAGTTTTGTTTTCTTATCATAAATCTGGAGAGCTCACTATGTTTCACTTATTTTCCATTTGCCATATTTGAATCTCCTTCAAGTATTTGGTGGGTGAAATTTTTTAAAAACCCAATGGAGTGACATTATTCCCAAAATGAAAGCATTTCTCTTTATGTGAATTACAGAGGCGTAGTTTTAAGAATTCAATTTTAGGGAGATGGCATCAGCAGCCATCTTGAGAAGCCAAGTCTTATGTGGCAATATATGAGTGAACACAATATAGAAGAACACAGAATATTATTAGCTTAATCTACCTACAAGTTTATATAACAATGAACTATGCTGTGATAGTGCCTAAGTGTATGCTTCTTCCCCCTCAACTCTGGTGCTGGGGTATCTTGTGTGCATCTTGTCTTCATGGATATTACTGTATCTAAGGATTGTCTAACAACTTTCTAAAACCCCCCTTTTTAGAACCAAGACCTCACTGTGCTTTTAACATCCTGACCAGAGACAAAGGACTACTCTGGAAGTCTTATATTCTTCAATTTTGCATCCCAACATGTTAATATCAGAGGCCAACTGTCTAGAAATACTGTGACAACAGACTGACTTAACCTATGAGGAGCATCCATGAGTTATGCAAATGATAAATACATCCAAGTAAAGAGGTTGGGGCAAGCTGGCGGACCAGAGACATTGGTTGCCAGATTGACTCAGAAAGAAGGAAAAGTTTTAGATGGAAAAAAAAACATAGCTCAGGTGTAATTTGAGGGGAAAGTGTCAGAACCTATCAGAGATTTCATGGGAAGAAGTTGCAGAGCAGAACAAGAAGGAACAAGATTTTGGCACAACAAGAAAGAACACAACAAAAGAACAAGAAAGAACACAACAAAAAACGAAAACTATACACCAATATCCATTATGAACATAGATGCAAAAATCCTCAACAAAATACTAGCAAACTGAATTAAGCAGTACATAAAAAAAAAAAATACTCCACCACAATCAAGTGGGTTTCATCCCAGGGATGCAAGCATGTTTCAACATATGAAAATCATTACATATGATTCACCGCAAAAACAGAGACCATATGATCATCTCAACAGATGCAGAGAAAGAATTCAGCATAATCCAGCACTCTTTCATGATAAAAGCCCTTAACAAACTAAGCATAGAAGGAATATACCTAAAAATCATAAAAGCCATATATGACAAACCCATTGCCAAGATTATCCGGAATGGGGAAAAGTACTGGAATAAGACAAAGATGTCACCACTTTTATTTAGCATAGTGCTGGAAGTCCTAGCTGGAGCAATCATACAAAGGAGAAAAATGAAGGGCATCCAAATTGGGAAGCAGGAGGTCAACTATCCCTATTTGCTGATGATATGATCTTGTATCTAGTTTCACAAAAGGACTCCTATAATTTACAAATAAATTCAGCAAATTATCAGGTTACAAAATCAATGTACAGAAATCAATAGCATTTCTATAGACTAATAATAGTCAAGCAGAAAGTCAAATCAAAGACTCAATACCATTCATAATAGCTACGAAGAAAATAAAATACCTAATAATATACTTAACAAAGGAGGTTAAGGATCCCTACAAGGAGAACTACAAAGAAAGAAATTGCAGATGACACAAACAAATGGATAATATATCATGCTCATGGATGGATAGAATCAACATTGTTAAAATGTCCATACTGTCCTAAGTGACTTTCAGATTCAACAAAATCCCTATCAAAATACCAGCATCATCTTTCACAGATCTAGAAAATAATAATCCTAAGCATCATTTGGAACCAAAAATGCCTGAATAGCTAACACAATCTTAAGTAAAAAGAACAAATCTGTAGGCATTACATCTCCTGACTTTAAATTATACTGCAAGGCTATGGTAACCCAAACAGCATGAAACTGGTACAAAAGTAGAGGCATAAACCAATGGAACAGAACAGAGAACACAGAAATAAAATCATATACCTACAACTAACTGATCTTCAACAAAGTAGACAGCAACATACAATAGGGAAAAGAAACCATATTCAATAAATTGTGCTGCCAAAATTGGATAGCCACATGCAGAAGAATGAAACAGGATCCCTATCTCTTGCCATATACAAAGCTTAATTCAAGATGGATTAAGGACTTAAATGTAAGGCATAAAACCATAGAAATTCTAGAAGAAAATGTAGGAAAACCTCTTTTGGACATCAGCCTAGGCAAAGAATCTATGACTAAGACCTCAAAGCGAATTTAGCAATAGCAAAAATAAATAAATGGGACTTATTTAATTAAAAAGCTTCTGCACAGCAAAGGAAATAATCAACAGAGAAAATAGTTAACCTACAGAATGGGAGGAAATATTCACAAACTATGCATCTGACAATGGACTGATATCCAGAATCTACGAAGAACTCAAACAAATCAGCAAGAAAAAAACACCAAAAACGACCACATCAAAAAGTAGGGAAAAGACCTGAACAGAATTTTTTCAAAATAAGATAGACAAATGTACAAAAAACACGTGAAAGAATGCTCAACATCATTAATCATCAGGGAAATGTAAATTAAAACTACAATGTGATACCACATTACCCTTATCGGAATGGCTATTATTGAAAAGTCAAAAAACAATAGATGCTAGTGTGGATGCAAAGAGAAAGGAACGCTTATACACTGTTGGTTGGACTTCAAATTAGTGCATCCTGTATGGAAAACAGTATGGAGATACCTCAAAGAAATATATTTACCATTTGATCCAGCAATCCCACTGCTGGGTATCTTTCCAAGGAAATGAAGTCATTTTGTCAAAAAGACTCCTGCATGTGAATGTTTATTGCAGCACAGTTCACAATTGCAAAGATTTGGAATCAATCTAAGTGCCCTTCAATTCATGATTGGCTAAAGAAAATATAATATATATACATACCATGGAGTACTACTCAGCCAGAAAAAGGAATGAAATGTCATTTTCAGTAACATGAATGGAACCAGAGACAATTATCCTAAGTGAAGTGTCTCAGGAATGGAAAATCAAACACCAAATATCCTCACTCATGAGTGAGAGCTAATAGATGGGTACACACGGGCACAAAGTGATATAAAGGGCATAAGAAACCAAAAAGTGGGAAGGGCAAGAAGGTAGGTAGCCATACCTCCCCTACCATGGCTAAAAACTCCCCTGATCCACAAAAAGAGCTGTAACCTCATTCCTGAAAAGGAAAAGGGAGAGTCTGAGCCTGCTGAGATTTAGAAACCCTTCCACCTTAGGAAACAGAACAGTTTCCACAATGGGAGCAAGTGAAGGGGAAGAGATCTGGGCAACTATTTACTGGCATAAATACAACAAACCCCAACAGATTGCCTTACGAAGTCGGTCAATGGTGATTGGCATGCGAAGCATATGCAGTTTTCTTCCTTTCCCAACACTGTAAATATGTCCCTGTTTCTGAGGATTTAGAAAAAATAGAAGGTACAGCAAGACAAATTTGAATTAAAATTTGCCAGAATTTTCTAACTAAACTGCCTCCAGTAATGTACTCTCCAATCATGAGACAGCGTATTTCTGAGTGATGAGTTTGCAGAGGAATTCTAGGAAAAGAAGACATTTCAGTATCAGATAAGATTTCAACTGTCTTTTAAAGCTGAGAAGCAGATTCTGTGATTTAAAAATCAAAGGGGGAATACATGCTTTGTAAGAAAAAGAGGAGACAAACAGCTGATAATCACATCATAGCCTGTGGTAAACTTTTCATGATGCCTGACAAAGTGACTATTATAGTGAATGTCAAGTAAATACTTGTTGAACAGAATTAAATAAAACTAAGATGTATTTACTACAGTAAATGAAGTAGTGTACTAGATAACAACTAGCTTGTTGTCTGTATTTTTGAGATCAGAGGTGGTTAAGGGTCAAATAATTGGAAGACCATATAGACCCCTGAATTGGTGAAGTTAGAGATGAGGAGGGGACTTTGGGAAATGGAAATACCATGGTTGTAGGATGACTTTTGTGTTTCCAACAGGAAATGATTGTATGGATGAGTGAAGATGGTTCATACCTGCAAGAAAGAATAATGGTGATCATCAGGAGGGTGTTATACTTTGCATCCAGGGAGGTCACAGGACATGTAAGTCACAGAGTGCAATAATGCCACCTGATTCTGGAGACTGCATTTCCATAGTGCTGTTTTCCATGTCTTGGGTCTTGAGAGCTTGAGAGCCCTAAATGCCCGCTTAGTATTATTGTGCTGGTAGGTTGGGATATCAGGAAAGGGGTCAATATCCTACATGACTTTGTGTTAATCAGAGCAGAGTTTCTCAAACAATTGATTAAGATGTATTATGTTTACACAAACAGTATGAGTGTGTCAAAACCCGGTTCTTGCTGACCCTCTGGATTCTCCTCTATGAACCACAATCAACATTATTTGTAACTTTATAAATTCTTTCATCCTTGTCCTCCTTCTTATTTTTTGAACTATTTTGAAAATCTTATTTATTTATTTTAAATTTATATGAGTAGCTTTCAAGTACTTTCATTGTAAAACATGCTAAATAGCGATAGAGTACGTCTTCCTTTACTATTCTTTCCACCCCAACCCCACCCTTAGCCATGCCAGTATGATGTATGTCCTGTCGAACCACTTTCTATGCACACATCTATGCACACACTTGCACATCCATGCACACACTGAGATACATAGCTTTATTACTTAGAGTTCTTTACTACAGTCACATAATTTTACAAATAGTTCTGCAATTTGCTTTTTTCACTGAACAATATGTTCTACAGATACTTTCATGTCAATATATGTAGATTTATTTCACTCTTTCAAGCACAGTGTATATCCCATAGTTTTGATGTATTATGATCTGCTTAGCTATTTTTCAGTTGATGGACATTGAAGTATGTTTTAATTTTTTCTACCTCAAACAATACAAAATGGTTATCTTTGTGCAAGTATGTGAGTATATGCTTAGAAATGCTTGGAAAAATAATTGTCAGATCAAAAAGTATGATAGGTTAAAGTTTAGTAATGCACAATTGTCCTCCATTTTGCATTCTTGTGACTATTATAGTTTCCAATTCCCCATACTTTCACAAACATCGGGATATTATACAATATTTTAATTTTGTCTGTCAGGTGGCAAAGAAACAACTGTCTCATAATTGCCAATATTTACTGAGGTTGTCTGTACTTTGACCTCATTGCCAGCCTTCCCAGAAACCTTTATCTATGAATATTTCTCTCTTGTGGATACTGTACATTCAGTCTCCCTTTCCCAACTCATCTTTCACAGTGATTATTAAACATACTCTACTAATTGCTTATCTGATTGATTTAGTCATTTCAGAGGAGATAAGAGTGAAAGAGGTGGGAAACATGCATTCACAATACCATCTTTAAGTATCCATTTTCTACTACTTGTACAAACAGTCCCCAGACACGTTGAGACAAAGAAATCTACATCAGCCTTATAACATATCTGAATTTTTATAATTTTTTTTAAATCATCTTTGGAACATATCGTAATTTACTTACATGGGGGAATACAGTCCATGATGTTCTTTGCATCATGTTGATCCGAAAGAGAGGCTGAGTGGCTTGTTTAATCTTCTGATTCTCTGATCTGGGAAGGCAGTCTCTTTGTACTTCTAAAATATCTTTTATTGTTCATTCAAGTGTCCAGAAGTTTCATCATAGAAAATTTTGCAAGCAAGACTTGAGATTAAATACAGTTCACCACTCAAGGCTGTTTTCTGCACAGTTCCCAACACATGTTATGCACTCAGCAAGTATTTGATGCCAACTATTTGACTGGAGCCTATTCACATGCTTCTCTCTGCATTTGTATGCATATATATTATGCTGTGTGTGTGTGTGTGTGTGTGCGTGTGTGTGTGTGTATTCTAGTGAATGCCACTCAAGTAGCAAATAAGACATTTTGGAATTTCATCTTCTATTACCTCTTCCTCTTCTTTCTTTCCATTACTGTAGTAAAATTCATTCTCTCTTGAACTGTGAACAAACTTTACTATAGTAAAGTTCATTCCACCCTTTAACTGTGAAAGAATAAATGTGTAAGTTCACATATGTAGCACAAGGCTCCCAGCTATTAGTTGAGAGTTGCTAGCTATAGCAGATTTGTTTGGGTAACCAGTCTGTTCTGCAATGCTCACTGAATGCCACCAGGGGGAAGTACATCAGCATTTTCCAGAACATTGAAACTAAGCTAGAATCAACCAGCTCGTAACAGTCACGGAAGCATAAAACTTCACTAAGTTAGCTTTCTCTGTAAAATAATGTCTTTTAAAGATGTTTAAGTCAGTGAAATTAATGGGGTGGTGTGAGAGACAAATATATAAAAGAATTGAAAATATTATTAACAAGTTAAAAGCTGAGATTCCTACAGGCCTAGTCTGTGTATCTCCGTATTTGACACATTATAAACAATGGATATTTGTTCTGCCCATTACTAACTAAGTATAACTACCTATTTTGCTTTCCTGTACTTTTCATACATTGGATAGACTTTCCTCTTCATAATCATGCTTACCTAGGTCTTCCAGAGTGTCAGAGACCCTTGTCCTATTGAATAATCTTGACTAACATTTGTATTCTGTCAGGAACACTTTTTTTTTCTTTTTTTTTATTTCATCATATAATGGGGGTACAAATATTGTTA
>VBSM01000662.1:7781003-7796287 GCA_008086735.1 Cheirogaleus medius
TTAAGCTTAATCCAGGATAGCATAAACGGTGTTAGCTCACTGTCGTTTCTTATAGAAACACTTTTTAAAGTGATAATTCCCCTCCCATGACCCATGTTCTCGTGGGAGTAGAGAAACCCCTACACTCAAAGAATATTTGTTCCTTCAATTAAACTATTTAATTTTCAATAGGCAAAGAAATGTGAGCCAAACATGTCATAGCATTAACAGAAAAAGATATTTCCAAGCTTCATTTCTTTGGCACATCAGCATTTAAAGATGGATGAAGGAGTTCCAGCTAAAGCTAACAAATTGTCCACATGTATTTATCTCCTCTCCTTCCTCTCCTCTCGTCCTCACAAAATGATAGTAAAAAAAATTGTCAAAGGTATAAATCCACAGCAACAAAGAGAATAAGCAAAGGGTTTTCAATGGGCTAGAGATGTGGATAAACTTCTAGAAAATAGAATAGATGGAAAATGGCAACTGATAAAGCCTAGCAGGGGATCTGAATGACATGACCATGACCATTAGGCTGGGGACAGCTGAAAAGGGAGGCGGTTTGCCCTGGGGAGCCCTAGAGACAGTGGAGCTTGGAAAGCCCATTAATGATGAAGAGTGGGAGTCAAAGGAGGGCTGAAATACATGCATTGATTAAATGGATTCATTGCAAGTGTATACAGAAGAATCTGTGTTGCCTCCCGTTTCCCTTGACACACACTGGCAGACAAAATTTTCGGACTTTCTTCTTTCAAAACCATCACTAAGTTCCCTGAGAAAAGAACCTTGCATTCTGTTTAGATGCACTTCAGCATGACCCAAGCCTCCCCGCTGGCCAATCTAATGCAAAGTAGACCAGGTAACAAGCCTCACTTACCCACAAAACCCCATCAAGAAGCATCACATTCTTAAATATGAAGAGATAACCACAATTCGTGACATTTGGGGAAATCTCCAAGTAAAAGAGACAGAAAAAGTTAAATAAAGAGAAAAAACTCACTATCAAAAATAGATAATTCAGGGCAAAAATGAGAACTTATTCTCAAAAAGAGTAGAGAAGACATGTATATGCCCAAAGAAAATATAACCAAAATAAGCATGCCTAGGCATTAAACAATTTTACTTATTCACAATGACAACATATTATTGATTTTCAACCCTTGGGATTAATCTAGACCAAGCACTTAAAACCACAAATGAGTTACTGAACACAATGTAAATGCTATGAACTCAATAATGCAAAAATAAAAGTGCAGGGAAGAGTTTAGTGATTTTTCAACAAGTTAAATATAGAATTATCATATGGCCTAGCAATCCTAGGTATATATACTCAAAATAATTTAAAACAGGCGTTCAAACAAAAACTTGTACACATTTGTAGGGCATACTTAAGGTAAAAAAAACTTGTACACAAGTTTTCACTGCAGCAAAATTTACAGTAACCAAAGAATGGAAACAACCCAGATGTCCATCAACAGACGAATGAATAAACAAAATGTGGTATAGTCATACAATGTCATATTACTCAGCCAAAAAAGGAATGAAGTCTGATATATGCAACAACATGGATAAACCTTAAAAACATTATACTAAGTGAAGGAAGCAAGACACAAAAGCTACATATTATGTGATTCCATTTTTGCAAAATAACAGAATAGAAAAATCCTTAGAGGTGAAAAGCCGATTTGTGGTTACCAGAGGCTGGAAGTAGGGAGGATGAGGTGGTATGAGTGACTGTTTCACAGGCAGAAGGTTTGTACTTAAGGTGATGGAAAAATTCAGGAACTAGATAGTAATGATACTTATATAAAATTATATACTTTGCAACATACACTGAATTATATGCTTTAAAATAATTTAAATGGTACATTTTATGTTATATATAAATTTTATCATAATAAAAAATGCAAAACAAGAGTACAGGTAATAGTTGTAGAAAAGTAGACACGACAGAGGGAAGTTGGAGAGAGATAAGGATTCTCCAAACTACTTACCTTATTAGGTGGAAGACCAACAAGATATCTTTGTTTTAGGAAACAAGAAATAAAGATATTACGGTATTATTGAAACACAAAAGTAGAAGGATTTAAAATAGTAACATATAACAATAAGTAATATACTCTATTGAGAGAATTGTGGCAAAGTGGAAAGATGGAATTGAGTTCTAAACCCTGATTTATCATAGCAAAAATAGATAGGTAATGTTCCAAACTGATGTTAGAAACAGAACAGAAGGTACATTGTTTAGGGAGCTGTAGAGGTGACTTACAGAAGCAGCATCTAAAAATCTCAGAAGTGGTTGCCTCTGGAATCTAGCACCTAAAACTATCTTTATTATTAAGATAGGGATCTGGAGAGGTCAGATCTACAAAGAGGAAGGGATCCAGGAGGAAAGAACCAGAACACTAAGCTGGAGCACTTAGACGTAAGAATGAATACTGAAAAGCTACTTTTCTCCAGGTCTTAACTTCACCTTTTTGCAGCACTTAGATAGATTTTCTATAAAAGCAGGGTCTATCATATTGAAAGTTTTCAGTTTGGTGTCTGAGGAGGTGTACCTGTGTCTGACACACTTCCAAATGGCCAGTGCAGGGTGTAATCAGCATGCTCCACAATCCACACTGCTCTCTCCTCTCTTGGCCTATATTAGGTCATGCCCCACTCCCCAAAAATGCCTTTTTAATTGGTGAAAGTAAGTGGGATGCAATCTACACATGGCCACATCTACTCTGCTAGAGACAGATCTTGTCTGGCCAACAGAATAGAAGGAAACCATTAGTAGCTTCACTTACAGAAACACTTGCTAAGAATTGTACATCTACAAATCCATGAAAAGGGATAATCAGGGAGGAAATTTGAGGCAAAAGCTGTAATACAATAAGACCTTAGGGCCCATCCCCTGTACATGGTTCCACTTCAGTGAGCTAAGCTCTGAGAAGTACTCCTCATCTATCATGCCCAGTAGAGAGAGAGAACTCTTCACCCTTTTAACTTAGGCCCATATACAAGGGTCATTTTTAAAATCTTGCCATCAGAAAGAAAAAAGAAACCTGGAATGCAAATCCAAAGAAAAGGATATCCAGGGAAACAAATAATTTCTCCGTAGGTCCTAAAGTAGAGTCAGCTACTACTGTCTACTTCTAAATTCTCCTAAGTCATAGGCCTCCTACAAGGGGAAATCCCCCGGCCAGTCTTACAGAGAAGTATGGGTGGGAAATATTCAAGGAGAATATCCATACGAAGAATGAGATTTATAATCTTCCCTTTTCCTACTGAGACCCTCACTCCCAGCATCCCAATTCAGTTATGCCCTTACCCTATGACCTAGGTCACATCAGAGTTCTTAGAAATTACAGTGTGTGTGTGTGTGTGTGTGTGTGTGTGTGTGTGTGTGTGTTTGAGAGAAAGAAAGCTAGAGTGAGAGAAAGAGAGGTATGAGTGAGTCACATGAGAGGCATAGAAAGAAGCAGATGCAGGCCTTGGGATCCCACACTTAAAATCTAACTTTACCACCAGCACTTGCTCCAATCATCAAAGCAAATATCTAGGAAAAGTAATCACTTGTCTTAGAGACAAGAACACCCTGCAGGCCATGCCACCTGTTTGCCAAACCTCCATATGGGCAGAGCCCTTCTTTGTTTAAAGAAAAAGGCACACAAAATTGGTAAAGAGTACTCATACTTTCATAAAAGCAAATGTCTCTTACACCTCTCCTCTCTTCTTTTATGTCTCTACTGCTTTATCTATTTGGATTTGATTTAGCTGAACAGTCAAAGATGAAAACCTAAATGTTTGAGCAGCCTATATTTCAAAGAAGTTGTAAGGGGAAATACATAAATGTTGTAGTAGTAGCTTTGACATCAGAAGTAAACTCTGAATTTAAAAAATGAATTTCCCTGAGCAATTCCAGGAAAGAAAGTCAGACTTCTCCCAGTGACTTACAGAGGCATATGAAGTGTTTCATATGTGAAGAAGGAACCCTAAAGATTTTGGAAATCCATGTCTCACCCTCCTTCCCTATATCCTGGTAATTGTTACCTGCAAATTTCTACCTGCTTTATGGAATAAAAACTAATATTAGGGAGTTACTATTATTTCTAAGTAGTTTGCTAGAAACTTAACTTTTTGTCATAAATCTTACCCCTTTACCCCCTTCACAATAACTGTTACAAGGTGGCATTTGTTGCCTTCATTTCTTAGATGAGGAAATTGAGACTCGGTAACAGAGCCAGGATTTGAATACATATTTTATAAACTCTGAAGTTTATCCTCTAATCTTAGTCTGATATATAATAGGATCACATGCAGACCTCAATGTTGACTATGCATAACAAATGCATTTTTCTTTTGTTTCTCCATTAGACAAGTGTTGATGCTCCCTGTTTGGGTGTCCTGGCAGCAGAGCTGTGTCTTTTGTGTTCCCATGCTGATTCCTCAATCACACAGCAAGCATCACTGGGACTGTATTACCTCCTCCACATCGCAAAGTGTCAGACTGGTAAAAGTGTCATCTTTTCTAAGGGTTACTAAAAAATCTGTCCCTAATTATTCTACTTATGGGTCCGAAGAAAAGTCTATGTCTGTGAATTTCTAAATCCTTCCCCAAGATCTATAGCTCTACTTTCTAAAACATGTTTCTTTTAATGTTTTTACCATTTTCAAAAAATTCTAATAATAGTTGGTTCTTCAAGATTAATAAACTAATATGCTTAGATTAGTGTTGAGTGTTAATGATGGGTAAAGGAATGCAGGGAGAAAGAGGAATGAGAGAAGTGACCAATGGGATTTAAAAAATGAAGTATATTTCTTCCTCTAGTGGAGCATCCAATAGAATACTCAAAAGATTATTGCTTTAATGGAGGAGAGGAATCAGCCCAAGACTAAAATGAATGCTGCTATGGCTTGCCTAATAAAGCATAAAAGCAAGATCTGAAACTATTTCCAAATAACTTACCTGCATCTCAGAATAAAGGTTAAAAACACTTATAGTATACACCTGCTTTCGTGCAAGATATACTAACAGAGCACAGATTTACTCTATTTACTCTTCCATGAAGTAAGCTTAAGATATACATTTGGTTCTTAGTTCACTGGAATCAAATAATAGAGGACAATGTTTCTTGTGAGATGGAAAGGTGGGAATAAATGAGGTGGGATCTGTAATTGCCTGAGCTTAACAACTAGAATAAGTTTCTAAGAGCTAGCACACAAAAAAGATAACCCAATGGTCCCACCAAGTTGAAGAGACAGACTGGGAGTCCAGGGAGATGAAGATATCTAGAGTTCAAAGGGCAGAGTGCCAGAGATGAGTGTGCACACACACCCATACACAAAACACTTCAGAGATGTACAGAGACATAAGAAGAGCCCCCTTTAAGTGTTTAGCAGAGTACCAATGAGAACATGCCTGTTAGGAAACTGCCTGAGGCTGACGATGGGGGAACAACAAAAGTGATTACAGAAAAAATTCCCAGTAAGCTCACGAAGGCTGGTAATAGTGCCTATGCCTTTAAGCCAGAATTTAAAACTTCATACAATGCACAAGTAATGGGGTAGGGTACTCAGAGAAATTTTGTCTCATTAGGAGAAAAAAAATTATCCCTAGTCTAAACTATTTTAGTATCATTTAACAAGGCTTAAAAACAAAATATAAAAGGATCATTACCTCCAAATATTATAATTTCTCACCAGAACAAAGCTGAAGACTACTTCTAGGAATTCAAAAGTTGCAGCCCTCAACAAGTTAAAATTAACAATGTCTGATGTCCAATAAAAAAATATCAAGCATGTAAAAATTCAGGAAAATACAACCTAGAATGAAGATAAAAATCAATCAAAACTGATCCAGAAATGACACAGATGATAGAATTAGTAGATGGGGACATTAAAACAATTACAATAACTATATTCCATTTATTTAAGAAGTTAAGAGAAAAGATGAACATGTTAAGTAGAGACAGAGAAAAACTTCTAAAAGACCCTTATTGAACCTCTATAGATAAAAGCTATACTATCTAAGAAGAAACACTCTCTGGTAGGGATTAACAGCAATTGAAATTGCAAGAAAATAAGGTTAGTGAGCTTGCAGACTTAGTAATGGTAATTATCAAAAATGAAACAGAGAAATAAAGACTGAAACAAATAGAACCTCAGTGAACTGTGAGACAATCTATCAACCTAATACATGTCTCATTTGAGTCCCTGAAGGTGAGAACATGAAGAAAGGAAAAATATTTGAAGAATAATGACTGAAAATTTTTCAAATTTCATAAAAGCTAAAACTAGTAGACCCCAAAACCCAGAAAGCACAAGAAATGTGAAGAAAACAACATCAAGGCACTGCGTAATTAAATTGCTTACAACTAGTGATAAAGAGAAAATCTGGAAAAGGAGCCAAATTTAAAAAAAAAAACATTATACACAGAGGAAGAGAGGTAAGGATTACAGCAGATTCCTCATCAAAAATGCTGTAAGCCATAGGCAGTGAAGCAACATCATAAAGAAAAAAGAACTATCAATCTAGAATTATTTAAGCAGAAAAAATGTATTTTGAAATATAGATTTATAGATATACAAGAGCTGATAAAATGTACTACCAGCAGATCTATAGTATAAGAAATGTTAAGGGAAATCCTTCAAGAAAAAAAAAATGATGCCAGATGAAAATCTAGATCTACATAAAGGAATGAAGAGCACTGGAAATTACAACTATGTAGATAAATACTAAATTTTTCTTTCTTATTTAAATCTCTGTAGATGATAATCAGCAGTTTACAGCAAAAAATAACAACAATATAAAAGGAAAACATGTGACAACAATGGCACAAAGGCTTGAAGGGGATAAATGTATAAATACTGTTTTAAGGTTCTTCTACTAGGCACAAAGTTATAAACTACCACTGGGAAGTTAACTTCAATAAGTTAAATGATATATAAACTCTAATGCAACCACTAATATATTAATAATATAGCAAAGTTATACAAAATAAGCCAAAATGGTGATAAAATAAAATAATAAAAAATATTTAATTCAAAAGAAGGTAAAAAAGAGAAAAGACAGAAAGATGGCAAAAATACAAAACAAATAAGAAAAGACTTAAACCCGATCACAATAAATAAATGTTCCAAATAAAATAAAAAGGCAGAGATTCTTAGACTGAATAAAAAACAAAACCGAACTATGCACTGCCTATAAGAATCTCACTTTAAATATACAAACATAAGAGTTTTTCCAACATTTTCTTCTAGCATTCTTATGATTTCCTGCCTTACATTTAAGTCTTTAATCCATCTCGAATTAATTTTTGTGAGTGATGAGAGATATGGATCCTGTTTCACTCTTCTGTATGTGGATACCCAGTTCTCTCAGCATCATATATGGAATAGGGCTTTTTCAACTAAGTGTATATTGCTTTCTGCTTTGTCAAAGATCAGTTGGTTATATGTGGTTGGTTTTATATCCGGGTTCCCTGTTTTGTTCCATCAATCTATGTCTCTATTTTTGTGCCAATGCCACATTGTTTTGGTTACTATAGCCCACTATTAATAGTATAGTTTGAAGTCTGGTGATGTGATGCCTCCAGATTTGTTCTTTTTGCTTAAGATTGCTTTAGCTATTCAGGCACTTTTCCAATGAAGCATAGAATTATTTTTTCTAGATCTGTGAAATATGATGTTGGATTTTGATGGGGATTGCATTGAATCTGTAAATCACTTTGGGTAGCATGGACATTTTAACAATGTTGATTCTACTGATCCATGAGCATGATATGTTTTTCCATTCGTGTCATCTGTGATTTTTCTTCAGTGTTTCACTGTTCTCTTTGTAGAGATCTTTCACCTCCTTGGGTAAGTATATTCCTGGATATTTTTTTTACTTTGTGGCTATTGTGAATTGTATTGTGTCTTTGATTTGACTCTCAGCTTGATTGTTATTGGTGTATGTAATGCTGCTGATTGATGTACATTGATTTTTGTACCCTGAGACTTTGCCGAATTTATCAATTCCAGGAGTCTCTTACTGGAGTCTTTGGGGTTTTCTAAATATATGATGATATCATCAAAAAGTGATAATTGGACCTCCTCTTTACCAATTTGGATACCCTTTGTTTCTTCTTCTTGCCTGATTTCTCTGGCTAGGACTTTCAGCACTCTGTTGAATAGTAGTGGTAACAGTGGGCACCGTTGTCTTGTTCTAGTTATTAGTGGGAATGCTTTCAATTTTTTCCCTTTCAGTAGGAAGTTGGCTGTGGGTGTGTCATATATGCCTTTTATACTTTTGAAATATGTTCCTTCTATGCCTAGTTGGTTGAGGGTTTTTATCATGAAAGGGTGCTAAATTTTGTCAAATACTTTTCCTGCATATATTGAGAGGATCACCTGGTCTTTCTTTTTGCTTCTGTTTATGTGGTGAATCACAGTTGTTGACTTCCATATGTTGAACCATCCTTGCATTCCTGGGATGAAGCCCACTTGGTCATGGTGCATTATTTTTTAATGTGCTCTTGAATTTGGTTTGCTAGTATTTTTGTGGATTTCTGTATCTATATTCATAAGAAATATTGGTCTGTAGTTTTTTTTAATGTGTTCTTTTCTGGCTTTGTTATCAAGGTGATACTGGCTTCACAGAATGGGTTGGGGAGGATTCTCTCCTTTTCGATGTTATGAAATAATTTCTGCAGTATTGGTACCAGCTCTTCCTTGTAGGTTCTGGTAAAATTCGGCTATGAATCCATGTGGTCCAGAGCTTTTTTTTGTTGGAAGCTTTTTTTTTTTTATCACTGCTTTAATCTTATTGCTCATTCTTGGTCTGTTCAGGAGTTCTGTTTCTTCCTAATTGAGTCTTGGGAGGTTGTGTGTTTCCAGGAATTTGTCCATTTCCTCTACATTTTTTACTTTCTGTGCATAGATATTTTCATAGTATTCACCGATGTTATTTTGTATTTCCGTGGTATCAGTTGTCACATATCCTTTTTCATTTCTGATTGAGCATATTTGGGTTCTTTCTCTTCTATTTCTAGTTAATCTAGCAAGAGATCTATCAATTTTGTTTATCTGTTCAAAGAACCAACTTTTTATTTCATTTATATTTTGTATTTTTTGTTCTCTGTTTTCCATTTAATTTAGTTCTGCTCTCACCTTAGTTATTTCTTTTCTTCTGCTGGCCTTGGGTGTAGTTTGCTCTTCCTTTTCTAGTTCCTTGAGACATGTCATTAAATTGTTGATTTATGATCTTTCTGTCTTTTTGATGTATGCATTTTAAGACTATGAATTTTCCCCTAAGTAGACTCCAATGGCAATCACAACAACAAAAATAAATAAATAGGACTTGATTAAATTAAGAGGCTTCTGGAGAGTTAAGGAAATAATTGACAGAGCCAATAGCCTACAGAATGGGAGAAAATATTCACAAGCTATACATCTGACAAAGGGCTAATAACCCGAATTTACAAAGAACTTAAGGAAATCAGCAAGAAATAAAACAACCCCATTACAAAGTGGACAAAAGACATGAACATAAGCTTTTCAAAAGAAGATAGAATGGCCAATAAACATATGAAAAAATGCTCAATCTCACTAATCATCAGGGAAATGCAAATTAAACCCACAAGAAGATATCATCTTACCCCAGTTAGAATGACTTTTATTAAAAAGTTCAAAAACAATAGATACTGGGATAGATGCAGAGAGAAAGGAACACTTATACATTATTGGTGAGACTGCAAATTAGTACAATATCTATGGAAAACAGTATGGAGATTTCTCAAAGAACTAAAAGTAGACCTACCATTCAATCCTGCAATCACACTACTGGGTATCTACCCAAAGGAAAAGTAGTCATTTTATGAAAAAGACATCTGCACTCTAATGTTCAGCACAGCACAATTGACATTTGCAAAGATGTGGAATAAACCCAAATGCCCATCAGTTCATGAGTGGATTAACAAAATGTGGCAGATATATATATCATGAAGTACTACTCAGCCATAAAAGTAAATAAATTAATGTTTTTGCAGCAATTTGGATGGAACTGGAGACCATTATGCTAAGTGCAGTATCTCCAGAATGGAAAATAAACACCACATGAACTCTCTAATAATTTGGAACTAATTGGTGGGTACAGAAAGAAGTCAAAATTGTTCAAAATCAATAAAGGAGTAGGAGGAAAGAGGGAGGGGCAAAAATCTACCTAACAGGTACAATGAACACTATTTGGGTGATCAGCACACTTATAGCTATGACAAAAGCATTATAAAAGCTATTCATGTAACAAAAACACTTGTACCCCCTTAATATTTTGAAATGAAAAAAATAATGTTTAAAAAATAGATTTGAATAGTCATTTCACCAAAGAAGCACACAAATGGCAAAAAAATCACATCAAATAATGTTCTATATATAATTATTAAAAAATGTAAATTAAAACTACAATGGAATACCATTACACACCCATTAGAATGTTAAAAATTGAAAAGACTGATCATACCATGTGTTGTTAAGGATGTATAGTAACTGGAACTCACATACATTACTTAGGAGAATGTAAAATTGCATAACAACTTTGGAAAATATTATAATTTGGCAGTATCCTAAAAAGTTAAACATACATATACCATATATAATTCAGTCCTTCCAGGACTTTGTATTTGCCTGAGAGAAAACAAAGCAAATATCCATACAAACATTTACTTGCCTATGAATGTTCATAACACTCTTATTGGTAATAGCCCAAAATTGGAAACAACCCAAATGTCCATCAGTAGGTGAATGGATAAAGAGATTTTGGCATATACATATAATAGAATAGTGCTCATCAATAAAAAATAATGAACTATTGATACCTATGACACGTAGGAATCTCAATAGTTTCGCTGGGTGAAAGAAGCCAAACAAAAAAATAGTACATACTATATGACTTCGCTTATATAAAATTAGAAAATATGAAGTTGACAAAAAGCAGATTAGTGATTAGTGGTTGCCTTAGAATCAAGGGCCACGTACAGGGAGTAGGTGTGAGGAGTTACAAAAGGACATGAAGAAACTTTTGGAGGCAATAGATATGTTCATTTTTTAAATTTTACTATAGTATGTTTTCATGGGTATGTACATACACACAAACTTACCAAGTTATACATTTGAAATGTGTTATATGCTAATTATATCTACATAAAATTAAAAAATAAACAAAATCATTTAAAACCCACTTTGTCTGGAACTAAAATATCTGTACCTGAAGCTTTTACTGAGAGCTTCTGGCTTTCCTGGTATGCTATTCCTCAGCTCTTTCAAAATGCCTTCAAATCTGCTATCTCACCAGTAGACCTTCCAGCTTATCATTAGCTTTTCCAGTGCACTGAATGATGCATTTGATGGTCTAAATATAATTGTTATATAGTCAATCTATTAAAATTATTTACGTTCTTCATTCACATTTCACATGACCTCTCCTAATCACTTTATAAATTCTGGATCACTGCCATCATAATATTTTATGTGACTAAACTCTGAGCATAGAGTTAAATATTCAGAAAACTTCACATCTCCAGAATTGGGCAGGAAAAGGAAACTTGAAATATAATAGCAATGTAATAGAAGAAACCAATGATTAAATGAAAACCTTAAATTATTTTTCTTAATACAGAGGATATTGAACAAAGTAAAGTTCCAGGCCATGACCATAACTACCTCCTGCCTTCTTCTTCTGATATAGAATTCCTATCCAAGGGCTTTCGAGACAAAAGTAAGATTTCTCAGGTAACTTAGTCCCTACTTTATCCTATGGCTTTTGTTTCAAATGTATTATTACTCTTAGTGGCAACTTATTTCAACAAAGTTTATATTTCTAATAAGTATTTTTCCATTTTTTAAAACTCACTGAAGCAAAGGGTAGTGATACATAGAGCACTTTTGGTTTCCTGATTTTCATCTCTATTAATAAGAATTATGCTTATAATTCTCAAATATAACAATTTATAATACTCTATTTAATTCTTATAAAATGCTCATGAAGTAGGTATTTCCTAGTTATGCTTCTCTTTGTTTGGTTAACAAATAATAAACAGTTCACTAAAAATAGGGACCTGCTGCTGATTTAGAAAAATTAATAAAGCTACCACTTATCAGACTTTTCAATACAATCATGATTTATTCTGTAAACATCATAATGACATTGTGACTTATATTTTGTGTAAAAGAGCTATTAAATGAAAAAAAAAGACAATAAAATAGTTTACCTCAGTACCAAGTGAATAGTTTTTACACTGTCCCAATCCTTGAGAAAACCAGGAGGCTGTACAGCTCTATATATTCCCTACTTTCTTCAAAGTACATAAGTTTATCCATAGGCTCAATTAGTCACCCCGCCCTGGGGCCGAGGTAGGGCTGTCCAGCAGATGGCCTTGTATCCACGCACAATGAGCCAGGAGCTCAGTAAAACTGCTGGGAAAGCCTTGCAGGTTAGGTATTCTAAGCAGTGCCTTCTCCTCCCATGGCTGAGGTCATTAGAACTGTGGGAGGCCGAGGAGATACAGAAGCAATACATTTCACACTATATGGTCAAAAATACCACATAGATTAAATATCCGTATGCCTGATGATGCATCTTTCCAAAATCAAGGGTTATTCTTTCTTATCCACCTCACCTCAAAAATCACAAGCCTGGTTGACTCTGAAGCTGTTCATTTTCATGAAGAAACCAGGCATCTGTGTGTAGGTTTACTTGCCATTCTTTCTTCTTCCACACGCTCCAGTGCCCTGGCATTGAAATCCTGAGTGCCACCAGTGGGCTAGTGAGCCTAGGCCTGGCAGCTTCCTCAGGTCCTCTTCCAGGCGGTTTGGGAGACTCACTGTCACCATCCCCAGGTTAGTGTCCTCTCTCGTCTGAGTTAAAGTCCATCAGGTTTGAAAAACAAGTTTGGGAGGAGGTTCCTTGGGTCTTTGTGTTCATGACCTGTTATTTAGTTCCCAATTGTGAGACCAAACCAAGCCCAGTGCTAGCTCTGTATGCAGGACTAGTGGCTGGACAATCCAAGAGTAGGACTATCAGAAGTAGATGGAACAGGTGTGTTGAGAGAATCCAAGATTGTAGTAAGAGACCAACAGGATCATAGCCAAAAACAAAGTCCAAATGATGCAAATAGGAGTGTAAGCAGCAAGGTTGTTAGCCGAAGGAGCTGGAAGAAAAACACCATTAAATGCAAGGAATGGATTAGGAAAGAAAAAAACAGTTCACAAACTAAGGTACTTCTCTTTTATGTAGTGACCAGTTGTAAGAGAGAACACTGTCTTGTAAAGGATCCACGGAGAGCCATGAAAGTGTCATTAACTAAAAAAATAGAAAACTTGTTTATGCACAATACACTATTAATCTCATTCGTGGATTTATAAAGTAATACATCTATTTGTGAGAAGTTCTTCATAGATGTGGGGTTTTAAAAAAGAGTGTAAATCAAACATAGAGGAATAAAAAACAAATTGTGGAATATCAAGTTAACATCTACTACGCTGAAATTAAAACACGTAGCATCAAGAACATGTAACAACATGGTGTGACAGCAAGAAGCGAGAGGACATAAAGGTGACCTCTAGAGAGTCCAGCCGACCCTATGTGATTGATGTGTTCCTGCAGAGTCAGGTGCAGATCGTATTTTATAAAGCAAACTCTATCCTTTGATTTAATCTACTCTCATTGCTGCACCTGTACAAGACAGAATCTTTTAACTCTAACTCTAGCACTGGGAAGTGCTTCTACAACTTTTAGATATATATGAAAGTAAAATGCTTTGTTGAGTAAACAATTATTCAAAAAGAATATTCCCCCTTCCAATGATTTTTTTAAATTTACCATCTTATATAATTAAATCTGTCTTTCTTAAACTAGGGCAAACTATTTATGATATTCAGTCCACCTCACTAAGCTTGGGTTACCCTGTTTTAGTTTTCTTCCATAGCTTTCCAAGACTACCATCTGTCACCCCTTGGCCCAAGGGGACAGGGACTGCTGGCCATCCATTCTCACTCAGACCTCAGTTCTTCCCTATTCACAAAAAAATAGCAATACTCCATCCCTTTTAAGAGGATGCAGAAGAGATTTATTGGTGATATTGAGTACCTTTTACACTTGGGAGAGTAACTTTTTTTTATGTAAAGGCAAAAAAGACAAAATATTGCTCATTCATCTTCCATTAGCTGAGAGATCCATAGTAATGTAATTATGTTCAAATTTTATTTTCTTTTATTTTAAAATTCTTTTTATTTCAGCATATTACAGGGGTACAAATGTTTAGGTTACATATATTGCCTATGTCCCACCCGAGTTAGAGCTTCAGACATGTCCATCCCCCAGGCAGTGAGCACTGCGCCCATTAGGTGTGTATATACCCACCCCCTCCTCCCCACTCCCATCTGTCTGACACCTGATGAATGTCATTCCTATATGTGCACTTAAGTGTTGATCAATTAATACCGATTTGATGGTGAGTACATGCAGTGCTTGTTTTTCCATTCTTGAGATACTTCACTTAGCTCTATCTGGGATAATACAATAGGTGTTAGATAATCATTGCTTTTTGTGGCTGAGTAGAATTCCATGGTATACATATACCACATTTTATTAATCCACTCATATATTCATGGCACTTGGGTTGTTTCCACATCTTTGCAACTGTGAATTGTGCTGCTATAAATGTTCAAGTTCAGATGTCTTTTTGTAGAATGTCTTTTGCTCCTTTGGGTAGATGCCCAGTAATGGGATTGTTGGATCAAATGGTAGATCTACTTGTAGCTCTTTGAGGTATCTCCATATTACTTTCCACAGAGGTTCTACTAATTTGCAGTCCCACAAGCAGTGTAATAATGTTCCCATCTCTCTGCATCCACACCAGCATTTATTGTTTTGAGATTTTTTCATAAAGGCCATTCTCACTGAAGATAAGTGAAATCTCATGGTGGTTTTTATGTGCATTTCCCTGATGATTAGAGACGTTGAGAATTTTTTCATATGTTTGTGGCCATTAGTCTACATTTTTTTGAAAACTTTCTCTTCATGTCCTTTGCCCACTTTTAGATAGGGTTGTTTGTTTTTTTTTTCTTGTTGATTTGCCTGAGTTCTATATAGATTCTAGTTATCAGCCATTTATCAGATGTGTAGCATGTGAATATTTTCTCCATTCTGTAGGTCATCTGTTTGCCCTTGTGACAGTTTCCTTGGCTGTGCAGAAGCTTTTTATTTTATTTATTTATTTTTTTATCTTTTTTTTTGTTTCAGCATATTATGGGGGTACAAATTTTAAGGTTGCATATAATGC
>VBSM01000662.1:7798244-7836620 GCA_008086735.1 Cheirogaleus medius
ATTGAATAAGGATTCTTTTCCCCAGTGTATGTTTTTGTCTGCTTTGTTGAAAATAAGTTGGCTATACAAGGACGGTTTTATATCTGGGTTCTCTGTTCTGTTCCACTGGTCAATGTCCCTGTTCTTGTGCCAATCCTAACCTGTTTTAATTACTATAGTCTTGTAGTATAGTTTGAAGTATGGTAAACTGATACCTCCCATTTTGTTTTTATTACCTAGGATTGGTTTACTATATGGGCTCTTCTCTTGTTCCATATGAAGCGTAAAATTATTTTTACTATGTCTGTGAAAAATGATGATGGTATATTAATAGGGATTGCATTGACTTTGTAGGTCACTTTGGGTAGTCTAGACATTTTAACACTGTTGATTTTGCTGACCCATGAACATGGTATATTCTTCCACCTGTTTACATCCTCTGCTATTTCCTTCTTCAGTGTTTCATAGTTCTCCCTGTAGAGGTCTTTTACCTCCTTAGTTAAATATATTCCTAGGTACTTTATTTTCTTTGTTGCTGTTTTGAAGGGAATTTACTCTTTGATTTGGTTCTCTCTTTTACTGTTGTTGGCGTATATGAATGCCTCTGATTTGTGTGTATTGATTTTGTATCCTGAGACTTTACCAAAATCATTTATCAGTTCAAGAAGTCTCTTGGTTGAATCCTTGGGGTTTTCTAGGTTTAATATCATGTCATTAGGAAAGAGTAAGAGTTTGATCTCTTCTGCTCCCATGTGGACACCCTTAATTCCGCTCTCTTAAATGACTGCTGTAGCAAGGACTTCCAGCACTATGTTTAATAGAAGTGGAGATAGTGGGAAATCTTGCCTTGTTCCAGTTCTAAGTGGGAATGCTTTCAGTTTTTCCCCATTCAGTATGAGATTGGCTGTGGGTTTGTCATATACGGCTTGTATCATTTCTAGGTAAGCCCCGTCTATGCCTATTTTGTTGAGCGTTCTTATCATAAAAGGGTGTTGAGTTTTGTCAAATGCTTTTTCTGCATCTATCGAGAGGATCATATGGTCTTTGTTTTTGCTTCTGTTTATATGGTGAATTACATTTATAGATTTGCTTGAACCATCCCTGCATCCCTCGGATGAAGCCCACTTGGTTGTGATGGATTATTTTCTTGACAAGCACCTGTATTCTTCAAAGAACCAAATTTTTGTTTTATTAATCTTCCATATAGTTTCCCTGTTGTCCATTTCATTAAGTTCTGATTTGATCTTAATGATTTTGGTTCTTCTAGATTTTTAGCAAGGCCTGGGAAATTTTCCTCCATTATATACTCAAATAGCTTATCCAACCCTTGTGTATTTGCTTCTTTACCCTCAGGGATGCCTATAATTCTCATGTTAGTCTTCTTCACATAATCCTGCATTTCTTGCAGGCTTTGCCCTTTTCTGTTATTCCTCTGCTTTATCTCTGCAACTGACTTATTTAATTGAAAGATGTTATCTTCAATTGCTGAGATTCTTTCCTTTGTTTCATCTTCCCTTTTCTTGAGGCTTTCCACTGTGTTTTGTAATTCTTTGAATAAATTCTTCATTTGCAGTGTTACGTTTGATTTTTCTTTAATATTTCAATTTTTTCAGTGAATTTTTCTTCCAAGTCCTGGATCTTTTTTGTGGTTTCTTTGAGTTGGCTATCCATTTTCTCTTGCATATCATTGAATTTTCTTACAATTCATGTTTGAAATTGTTCTTTTGTCATTTTAGTGTTCTGAGTTTGGTTGATATCCATTGCTAGTGAGCTGGTGTTCCCCTTTTTGGGTGTGCTTTCTATTTGATTCTTCATGCTTCTATAGTTCTTTCATTGATTCTTTCCCATCTGGAGCATCTGTTGCTTCTTACCCATGACATGCCCAGTTTAGTCTGTGAGCCAATAGGTGGTGTTTATGGGTGAGATTCAATCACACTCTGTATGATGAGTCAATAGATGCAGTAGAAGGGTATTCAAATTGATCTCTCTGTCAGTAGGTGGCACTTGCTGGGACAAGCAAGAGGCAGTGTTGTTTTTGGGTTCTGTAGCCAGCTCTCATGCCTCTTGAGAGGCACTCTAGTGCCTCAGGTGGTGGGTGAGGTGCTGGGACTTCCAGCTGTGTCCTTATCCTCCACTTCAGTGAGGGAAGGTCAGGGAGTAAGGCTTGGTGGAGATGGCTTGGGTGAGCCTTCCCTCAAGCTCCACAAATGCTGTTAGCAGGGGTCAAAGGTCTGTTCTCTACTTCTGCATAAAGCTGCCAGGGAGGGGCTGAAATGGCCCCACTCAGCCAAAAAGTCTGGGTGTGGAAGTGGGGCTGTTTGAGACCTGCAGTCTGGTGCAGGCCTCACTCCTTTCCACCCTTCCCTATTCTGCAGTTTCTCCTGGGCCTCTGCCAGGAGGCAGGACCTCAAGCCAGCAGACCTCTCCTGACTGTGATGTGAGCCGGGAGGTTCTCTGCCCAGGATCGCAGCCTGAGCTGGGATCCCAGCCTTCCCATGGGAGGAGGGTTAACCCTCAAGCACACTACAGCTAAGACCCACCCTGATCTGCCTCTGAAGTCACACACACCTCAGTAGACTAGTTCACAAATGTCCCTTCTGTGCCCCTGGGCAATGCAATTGAGACCTGTGTGTACAGAATCTGGGCTGCAGGCCTATGCCCCAGCCCTGGAGATTGATCCCTGACCCTGCCAAGGAGACCAGTGCTGGTCTTAAGTCACCCATGGGGTGACCAAGCTGGATCAATGTCTCTCCACCTCAGGATTTGTACTGCTCTGCTGGGGTCACCAGGCAAGCAGCACCTTGGAGGGCTGGGGACTAGGGAGCTCACAGTCTGAGTACCCCTCAGTCCACTGTAGGGTTCCAAAAGGAAAGGTCTCATTTCCTGCAGATGCCTCAGGGTAGTGGCTAAATTGTTTCTCTTGGCATCCAAAGGTAGAGAAGGAGAAGAGGAAAATGAAGCATTACGGCACTGGGGTCTGTGGGGCAGGAGGTGCCCCAAGGGAGCTGGGAGCCTGGTACCCTGTCTCCAAGAGCCTCACCACTCACTGGCAGCAGAAGTTGCTGCGCTGGTGTTGGCAGTTCTCTCCGGCAACTCAGGAGGCCATCAGCAGTCCAAAATGCAAGGGAGGGGAAATTTAATCACTCCACCTACCCTTGTCACTGATCTCCAAGCCTCTCAGGGTTTAGATCCTGCCAGTGCCTTTCTCCTGCTCCACAACATCTTCCCATGGAGTCTCCTGTAGTTTCAGGCACCCTTCCTTCTGATCCTCATCCGATCTGTGTTTGTCTGCTTGTTTATTTTTTTGACTTTTATCTAAAATCTATCTTTCTTGCAGAGACATTGTGGCTGACAGTTTTTCTCATCTGCCATTTAGACCCTCCCTGTTCAAATTTTATGATCCATGGATATTCCTCTAAGTTTTAAAAGGGATTGTTTGAATTGTAGTTCTTGCACCTCAATCATGGACATATAAGCTTTTTATCTCTTTCTGTCTCCTGATCCCTTTCTGGGAAAGAGAAAAGTCCATGCCTTTGAGTCTCCTTGACTTTCTCACCCCATCCCCTCCTGCATCTTCTACTAACCATGTCTGTTTCTGATCTGAGCAAACTCATTTCCAAAGCTGAAGAAGTTCATGATGATATTTGAACAGTTGAATTGCTTTAAAACGGGTTCCAGCTCTAGCCAGGAAAATACAAGAAGAAACAATTAAGCATAATTCCCCTTGGATTATACTCATTTTTATACCAACACTGTTGTAAAATATAATTTTTAATATTTTTTAATAGAGGAAGGGGTCCTTCCTCTCCAGGAACTTGATAAGACTTCTTCTAGCCTCCCTTTGAATGCTCTGTCCCACTTCAGTAGAGAGCAACTCTATTTTGTAAAGAGGTGACCCCTGCCCTTCAGTTTTCCCCCTTTTTGTGTTTGCTCTGCAGAGTGCTCCTGTCTACTCCTGTCTGCAGAAGCATTGAGAGTTTATATGAATCATCACTTCCCTTTTCCTGCTGTCTGAATTTGAGTAAAAGCTCTCAACTTATTTTCAAGGGCAAAGTTGCATAAGTTGCACAGAAGTCTTGGGGCCCCACCTGGCCCTGGAACTTCCCCACAATGTCTGAGTTTAGCTATCTTTCTTATGTGGGGGTTGGTAAGGCCTGATGTCATGACTCTTCTTTTTTTTTTTTTTTTTGGTTGCAGAGAATAGGACAAACCTTACTGCCCTCCTTGTTGACTGACTTTGTATGGAGTCTCCTGAAGAAACTCTCTACCTTTGATAACAAAATTGCAACTGAGGCAGCATCCATATTGAAACTGACTCTGGAATCCCATGCCCAGAAGATCACCATGGTAAGATACATGACAATGAGCAGGGGAACACAGGGTTTCCTCACTAAAGTACACTTACTGCCTTTGTTATATACCTACTTCTTTTTTTCTGTGTGTGTGTCTTAGTTCTTTTTATTTATTTATTTATTTATTTTTCAGCATATTATGGGGATACAAATGTTAATGTTATGTATATTGCCCTTGGCCCACCTCCCCCCTCAAGTCAGAGCTTCAAGCGTGTCCATCCCCCAATTGGTGTGCATCGCACTCATTATGTACGTATATACCCATCCCCTCTCCCCAACCTGCTCGACACCCGATAAATGTTATTCCTATATGTACACTTAGGTGAAGATCAGTTAATATCAATTTGCTGGTGAGTACCACGTGGTGCTTATTTTCCCAATCTTGGGATACTTCACTTAATAGAACAGGTTCCAGCTCTAGCCAGGAAAATATAAGAGGTGCTATATCACCATTGTTTCTTATAGCTGAATAGTATTCCATGGTATACATATACCACATTTTATTAATCCACTCATGTATTAATGGGCACTTCGGTTGTTTCCACATCTTTGCAATTATGAATTGTGCTGCTATAAACATTCAACTATAGGTGTCTTTTTCATAGAGTGTCTTTTGTTCTTTTGGGTAGATGCCCAGTAATGGGATTGCTGGATCAAATGGTAGATCCACTTGCATCACCTTAAGGTATCTCCATACTGCTTTCCACAGAGGTTGAACTAGTTTGCAGTCCCACCAGCAGTGTAGGAGTGTTCCTATCTCTCCACATCCACGCCAACATTTATTGTTTTGGAACTTGTTCATAAAGGTCATTCTCACTGGAGATAAGTGATATCTCATTGTAGTTTTGATTTGCATTTCTCTGATGATTAGAGATGTTGAGCATTTTCTCATATGTTTGTTGGCCATTATTCTGTCTTCTTTTGGAAAGTTTTTGTTCATATCCTTTGCCCACTTTTTGATAGGGTTCTTTGATTTTTCCTTGCTGATTTTCCTGAGTTCTAAATAGATTCTAGTTATCAGCCCTTTATCGGATGTGTAGCTTGCAAAAACTTTCTCCCATTCTGTGGGTTGTCTGTTTGCTCTCTTGAGTGTTTCTTTGGCTGTGTAGAAGCTTTTTAATTTGATCATGTCCCATTTATTTATTTTTGTTGCTGCTGTGATTGCCTTTGGGGTCTTCATCATAAATTCTTTGCTTAAGCCAATGTCTAGAACGGTATTTCCAACATTCTCCTCTAGAATTCTAATAGTTTCACACTTAAGGTTCAAGTCTGTTACCCAGTATGAGTTGATTTTTGTGAGAGGTGAAAGGTGTGGGTCCTGTTTCAGTCTTCTACATGTGGCTATCCAGTTTTCCCAGCACCATTTATTGAATAAGAATTCTTTTCCCCAGTTTATGTTTTTGTCTGCTTTGTCAAAGATTAGATGGCTATCTGTGGATGGTTTTATATCTGGGTTCTCTGTTCTGTTCCACTGGTCAATGTTCCTGTTCTTGTGCCATACCCAAGCTGTTTTAATTACTATAGCCTTGTAGAATAGTGTAAAGTCTGGTAAATTGATACCTCCCATTTTGTTTTTATTGCCCAGGATCGGTTTTGCTATACGGGCTCTTCTCTGGTTTCATATGAAGTGTAAAATTATTTTTTCTATATCTGTGAAAAATGATGGTGGTATTTTAATAAGGATTGCATTGACTTTGTAGGTCACTTTGGGTAGTATAGACATTTTAACAATGTTGAGTCTGCCGACCCACAAGCATGATATGGTCTTCCACCTGTTTACATCCTCTGCTATTTCCTCCTTTAGTGTTTCATAGTTCTCCCTGCAGAGGTCTTTTACCTCCTTAGTTAAATATATTCCTAGGTACTTTATTTTTCTTGTTGCTATTTTGAAGGGAATTGAGTCTTTGATTTAGTTCTCACTTTTACTGTTGTTGGCATATATGAATGCCTTTGATTTGTGTGTATTGATTTTGTATCCTGAGACTTTACTGAATTCATTTATCAATTCAAGGAGTCTCTTGGTTGAATCCTTGGGGTTTTCTAGGTATAATATCAGATCATCAGGAAAGAGTGAGAGTTTGATCTCTTCTGCTCCCATTTGCACGCCTTAATTCTGCTCTCTTATCTGATTGCTGTAGCAAGGACTTCCAGCACTATGTTGAATAGAAGTGGAGATAGTGGGAAATCTTGCCTTGTTCCAGTTCTAAGTGGGAATGCTTTCAATTTTTCCCTGTTCAGTACAATGTTGGCTGTGAGTTTTTCATATATGTCTTGTATCATTTTTAGGTAAGCCCCATCTATGCCTATTTAGTTAAGCGTTCTTATCATAAAAGGGTGTTGAATTTTGTCAAATGCTTTTTCTGTGTCTATTGAGAGGCTCATGTGGTCTTTGTTTTTGCTTCTGTTTATATGGTGATTATATTTATAGATTTGCGTATGTTGAATCATCCCTGTATCCCTGGGATGAAGTCCACTTGGTTGTGATGGATTATTTTCTTGATAAGAACTTGGATTCGATTAGCTCGAATTTTGTTGAGAATAAAATCTGTCTTTTTTGCAGAGACACTCTGGCTGGCAGTTTTTCTCGTCCGCCATCTTGCTCCGCCTTCCCCCTACATGCCTACTTCTTTTCATACATATTTCTTGCCATTGTTCGTTGTATCACTTTAACAAAATGAGGCTTTTTGGGTGATTTAAGCATATAGAAAATTTTAGAGAACAATATAATAAATATTCACCTACCAATCATGTTACATCGTAATATTTTGCTACATTTCCTTTAGATTTTTTAAAGAAATACATTAATAATAAAATAGTACAGCTGTAATTGAAATCCCGTGTGTAGCCTTTAGGGAAGATTTCAAGACTCCTCTGCTTGGTGTAGGGCTGGCAACATAATTTGCAGAACTCAGTGCAAAATGAAATATAGGCCTTCTTTTTCACAACAAAGAAAAAATTGTCATTAAATATACAAGCATATGAAGTTTTTTTCTTTTCCTCCATATTCTCTCTCTCTCTCACTGTCTCTCTCTCTCTCTCTCTCTCTCTCTCGCTCTCTCTCTCTCTCTCTCATCTTAATGGTGTTTTTATTTGCTATTTAATGTCTTTCTAACTAAAAAACAACTAAAATTTTAAATTATTAGCCCAAATTTTACTATATATATTTATATTGTGCAATGCCAGGTATAAATGTAAAATAAGAGAACTTAAATCATATGCAGAATCACCAAAGTAATGCAATTTGTATTTTGTAGTTCACATATGCATATGTGTTTCATTGTTACCAAAGGAGTGGGAACACTGCACAAAACTAATTCAACTGTTTTCATCTCATTCATTTCTTGTCATTCACATGTCCTACCCACATTCTCTACCTTCAGCTTATCGATGACTAAGGAAAGACTGAAAGTAAAAGGATTTATGGGCTGCCATATCATACTGTAGTTGCATTGTATTCTGTTCCATTGTTTTGATTTTCCTTTTTAAACACTTGAATTATTCTTATGTTTTATGTTTCTTATGTTTTCTGTACTGAGCTTATATGTTTCATATAATAAATTCTACCCTCCTAACATAAACTTATTTAAAAAGGGGCATTTTCCCACTATCCATAAATGCACATATTTAGTAGTCATCCAAATAAATATTTTGCATTATGTAGTCAAACATATAAATATACTTTCTACCAGTGCTTATTTGAGTGTTAATTGCTACCTTGGTCATTCTGAGAAGGAGTGAATTCTTATGTCCAAGAAATGCCTTAGTTTAGAGGTGACCATGGAACAGGAGAGTCTTGTTGACCTGTGAAATTTCTCTTCCAGGTTTTTAAGATTGTGGATGTTATTTATAAGCAATTGTGTGAAAATTCTGCTCCCAGTATGAGGCATACTATGTTACAGGTCATTACCTTGCTGATACGCACTTCACCCAAGAAGATCATCTTTCAACTTATGGACTACCCAGTCCCAGCAGACGAGTAAGGCGCCCCCTACATCCTGCCCCTTCCATGAGGGTTTGTTCATGGGCTCCAAATCACAGATGGACCTGGGCTCGATTCTTGATTTATCATGGTCAGGACTGGTTTCTTTTTCTGAAAGAGAAAATCTATTTTTGCCTCATGTAAGATGATTGTAAGGCTTAAATAAGATCATATATGTTACTCATATCCTCGTACAATACCTGACACACGGTAGGCCTGTAAGAAATAATCAATGTCACTAATATTTATCTGAGGCTTTAAATTATGTTGTGTTGCATGTCCCACAGAAACAAACCTCTCCTCAAAGTGATACTAGGTTTTTATTCCCATTTGTGAATTTAGTCATTTTTCTTGAGGAAATAAATTCATACAAGTGTTTTTCTTATTTATGAAGGACAGATATAAGATGTGTCTACCCACCAATAAAATAACAAACATTAAAAATTCCCAGACATAATTGGAAGTCATATGTCTGAGCCTATGGGACTGTATGATCTAACAAGCACATTAGAAGCACTTAGAAAATCACATCACGCCATTTATACAGTTTGTACATTGGAGAGGCAGGTATTGCTTTTCTACTATTAGGTTGGTGCAAAAGTAATTGTGGTTTTAGCATTGTTGAAATTTGCTGTTTCATTTGGAATACATTTGAAAATAGATGTGGTTATGTTATGCATTATTTTTTTGTTTATTTTATTTATTTATTTAGAGACAAAGTCTCACTCTGTTGCCCAGGCTAGAGTGCCGTGGCGTCAGCCTAGCTCACAGCAACCTCAAACTCCTCGGCTCAAGCAATCCTTCTGCCTCAGCCTCCTGAGTAGCTGGGACTACAGGCATGTGCCCCCTGCCTGACTAATTTTTTTTCTATATATTTTTAGTTGTCCAGTTAATTTCTTTCTATTTTTTTTAGTAAAGACGGGATCTCACTCTTGCTCAGGCTGACCTTGAACTCCTGAACTCAAATGATCTGCCCACCTTGGCCTCCCAGAGTGCTAGGATTACAGGCATGAGCCACCACCCCTGGCCTTATGTATCATGAACATTTCTTACTTTATTTATTTATTTAATTTTTTTTTTTTTTGCCAATGACTTATTACTTGCTGTTTATTTTATATTTATTTTAGACTATGGAAATGATGTTAGACACAAAGTAAATTTGAGCAATTTTCTTATTGGAGTCCAAAATGGGCTATAAAGCAGCAGAGACAACTCACAACATCAACAGCGAATGCATTTGGCCCAGGAACTGCTAACAAACATACAGTTTAGTGGTGGTTCAAGAAGTTTTGCAAAGGAGATGAGAGCCTTGCAAATGAGGAGCTCAGTGGCCAGCCATCAGATGTTGATAATAACCAACTTAGAGCAATCATCAAAGCTGATCCTGTTACAACTGCACGAGAAGTTGCTGAAGAACTCAGTGTCAATGTCAATAATTCTACAGTCATTCAGCATTTGAAGCAAATTGGAAAGGTGCAAAAGCTCAATAAGTGGGTGCTCATGAGCTGACTGGAAATCAAAAAATCATTGTTTTGAAGTGTCGGCTTCTCTTATTGTATGCAACAACAACAATAAACCATTCCTCTATCAGATTGTGTCATGCAACAAAAAGTGGATTTTACATGACAACCACTAGGAACAGCTCAATGGTTGGACTGAGAAAGTTCAAAAGCACTTCTCAAAGGCAAACGTGCACCAAAAAAAGGTCATGGTCACTGTTTGGTGGTCTGCTGCTGGTCTGATCCACTATAGCTTTCTGAATCCCAGTGAAACCATTACATCTGAGAAGTATGCTCAGCAAATCAATGAGATGTGCTAAAAGCTGCAACGCCTGCAGCCGGCATTGGTCAGCAGAAAGGGCCCAATTCTTCTCAACGAAAATGTCTGCTCGCACATTGTACAACCAACTCTTCAAAAGTTGAATGAATTGGGCTATGAAGTTTTGTCTCATTTGTCATATTCACCTGATCCCTTGCCAACCGACTACCACTTCTTCAAGCAACTCGACAACTTTTTGAAGGGAAAACATTTCTACAACCAGCAGGATGGAGAAAATGCTTTCCAAGAGTTCATCGAATCCCGAAGCACGAATTTTTATACTACAGGAATAAACAAATTTATTTCTCCTTGACAAAAATGTGTTGATCATACTGGTTCCTATTTTTATTAATAAAGATGCATTTTAACCTAGTTATAATGATTTAAAATTCAGGGTCCAAAACCACAATTACTTTTGTACCAACCTAATATTAAGTGTGAAAGACAGAAAGTTATATTATGAAAAGGACCCAGGCTTTGAAGACAAATGAATCTGATTTCATATCAACCTTTACCCTTAAATTCTGTGATATCATGCAAGTTCGATAAAACTCCCTGATGCTCTATTTCCTCATCCACAAAATGAGGAAAGTTCTTTCTATCTATATAGTTGTTATATAAATGAACTCAGGTTTGGCCACCTGTCACTTGGAAAACCAGACTTCAGAGAGACAAGTGTTGGTAGAAGGAAAAGTTGGTTTATTCAAGAGCTGGCACCCTGAGGAGATGGTGGACTATTGTCTCAAAGACCATCTCATTCCTGAGGCTGGCTGAAGGGTTTTAAAGGCGAGGAGTTTGAGGAAACTATGTGCATGTCAGCATATTTTGTTCTGATGATTATCTTGAGTCGTGGGCCATCTGGCAGCCTGGCTGGTTTCAGCTAGACCACAGTAGAACTGAAGATTAACTGCTCAGTATTTTCCTCCATGAGGGAGTCCTACAATCTTGGTTCTATACTTAGTTGCTCAAGGCCAGTTCCTGGAATTCTTAAGCCAGCACGCAATTAGGCATTGTAAAAGAAAGAGTTATTAGCTTTAAGATGTAGCGACTGCTACTGTTACAGTTATATAGGCTAGTGAGTTCATGTCTATGAAATGGCATTGAAATCAGGAAAGTTCTAAATAAATCATATAATTTTCTTTTTCTGACTGAAAGTTTATATTTATTTAGGAGGCTTTAACTCACAAAGTTTTTTATGACTCATAAAATTCCTGGAGAGACTGTCATAAGGCTCAGTGTTTTCTCTTTCTGGAACTAAGCACCCCTGTGTGGAAAGCATTACTGGCCCTCCAGCATTGTGTTGAGGAGAGGGTGTATGCCCACATAGATAGAAGACGGAAGTTGCCGATGAATCCGGTACAAACAATATGTGCCAAGAAGGTACAGAAAGCAGGCATAATTCGAGTTATGTGAACTTAATTTAAAAAGTCACCAGCAGGTCTAATTGTAGGTGAGGATTGGAGTAGAAAGGGCCAGGATTTGGAATTAAAGTAAACCAGAGAAACATGTGGAAGAATTGATCATCCAGAAGGTATGAACAAGAGTTAAGAGAATGAGATAGGGCACATGAGATCTGATGTCCTTGTGCTTCTAAAAGTGAGTCCTCCAGGTGGAAGCAGTAGGGTAATGGGTCCTACAGAGCTGGGTATGTCCATGTTCTAGGGAATCAGGCCCCCGTATGAGGAACCCAAATGCAGACAGACTGAGCAATAGGCTTCAGAACCCAGCACGGATTGACAAAGTACCAGAAATATATTGGCACAGAGGTGTACAGCAGTTGCTAAGAAGAGCAATAGTGAGAATAATCCTAAAGAGTGGCTGAGTATATAGGCAAAAGAGCTTGGAGACTAGAGGTCCAGAAGCCAGAATTCTAGTCTCATCTGTTTCACTAATTAAACCTGTGACCTTTGGCAAAATGGCTCACTCCTCTGAGCTCGGTGTTTTTTTTATTTTTATATTTTATTTATTTTGTTTTTTATTTATTTAGGGCTTTAAAACTTTTTTATTTATATATTGATCTATATATTAATTTGTATTCCCACACCAGTTTTTAAATATTCTATTATGCCTATACAAACAAGGTAACAAGGTGGGAGGTGCGGAGAGAGTATGGGGTACAGAAAGCTGATCAGTTCTTGAAATTGAGCTGAACAGATATTTAAACAGCAGTAGGCTCTTGTAGACTTGCAGGGTGTATTTTCCATAAAATTTTGTTTAAATTCTTCCTCTGTTTTTGAGGACGAGAGACATACAATGTCATTTGGAAATGGGAATTTGTTTGTTTTGGATTTGTCTGCATTGTCTTTGCCATACAAAGATGTAAAACCAAGACTCTTTTTCTGATTCATGTCACTGTATCAAGTAGAAAACAACAAACTTATGACTCCTATTTTGGGGGGTGGGGCTGTGTTTGCAGCATTCTCCTACTGATGTGGCAGGCGGCAGGTTCTGAAGCAAAAGTGGCCCCTCATGTGCTGAAGACGATCTTGTTAATACTGAGAGGAAAGCCTAGGGAAATGCAAGAAAGCTTAGAAGGAAGACGTTTCTCTCTTGACACTACCAACATGATGCCCGTGGCGGTAAATAGCACCATGGGGATTCTTATTTTGGGCATTGTTTTCCTGCTCATGAAAATCCCTGTCTATCTGCAGACTCAGACTTTCCTACTGTAGTCCTCCTCCCATGCATCCATTCTTCCAACACATATTATTGAGTGCCTACTATGTGCTACGCCCTGATCGTGGAGCTTATATTTTTGTAGGAGACACAATGAACAAATAAATGTGTTGTATGGCATATGGTATAAAGCTTAAAAGAGATATAAAGTGGTGTGGGGGAAGTAAAGTGACAGGCAAGGTTTAGGTAAGTTGGTCAGGGCAGGTCTCTCTGCTGAGGTGACATCTAATCAGAGATCTGAATCAGGTGAGGGTGTGATCCTTGAGTTGAGTATACCTGGGATAGACAGTTTTAAACAGAGAGAAGGGCAAACGCCCTCTACTGACGGGACTTTACTTAGTAAGTCAGTGAATACAGGAGGCCAAAGAATCTGAGTGAATTGAGAGTGATAGTATAGGGCATAATATGAGAGAAGTAGCCACTGGCTAGATCAGATAGACTTCTGTAGACATGCAAAGACCTAATCTCATTTGTGTCCACCTTTATATATCTCCCAAGGACCAAAATCACCACTCCTGGGAGTAAATTCAGGTCTCACAGAGATTTAGTAGAAAAAAGTAGCATTGCTTCACAAACATGAGGTGTTGGAACATGTTTTTCTGCAGTGCCAATTACAATCCCAAAAGGCACAACCCCAAATGCCATAATCTTGAATGCTGAAATCCCTAAAGATCAAAATCCCTAAAGTACCTCTAATGTGTAATTGAATCTCCTCCCAAACTATAGTGACAGATATAGAATCAGGTGCAATCAATGCTTCTAAAAGTAAATTTCAAGTTGTTACCAAAAAAGTTTTTTTTCATTCAACCCAATGCATTTGGCAGAAAATTCAGATGAGCGGATTGGCCAAGTAATATGGCCATGATGAAATCTTCAATTTAAAAATGTGTCATTTGTATGCATTGGCTCTTGAAATTCTAGGAGCTTTTAATAAATTAAAGCCATTTTTGCCTGAAAAAGCCAGCAAAAAGGTGTTATTATTGTTTATTACGTTAAGTAGCCTATGAAGTGTTCTGTAGTGTTTTTATATGTTTTTTCAAATAAATCTCCCTTTAAAAATGTAAATAAATGTCTTTTAAAGAATTTTTAAATTATTTTTTCCAGCATTATATTTTTAGGATTTAGATCTTTCAGGATTTCAATAGTTGGGATCATGGCAATTGGGATTGTCTTTTAGGACTATGGCCAAACCTGTATTTCAAATATGGTGGGTTTTGCAGTGGTCAGTATACCAATCTGTTGGTGACCTAGCTTACCTCACTTCCCTGTATTGTTTAAGCACAGGGAGGACCTAGGTTATTAGTAGTACTATTCTTCATGGCCACATAGCAAGGGAATTTAGGATGGATGCCTCCTTGGGAACCAGTTTGCTTCTCACTGGTTTGGCAGCCAGGGTTGTTTTTTTTTTAGTGTTTTGCAAGCCTCTTGGCATTGAATGGTTGGCACAGTTTCTGGTTCACGACTGACTTGGTGGCTGTCATTGTGGATATACATGCATGCTTCAGACTCTCTTCAAGGAGGCTGGGGGAAGGGTTGCAGAGTCACTCCTTTTCTCCCTGAGTAAGGCTGACTGGGCTTAGAGGAAAATGTTTACATTTTCCCCTCCTTTTTCTTCCCCTAATAGGCATGTCAGGCCCTGTGCACGCTGCTGCCTATTGCTTCCTACAAGAAAGCTGTGGCCCAGTTTTTCCCCCACCTCTTGATGGCTCTCATGCTCCAACTCTTCTACAGCGCTAATCTGAGACTGATGTCCCTGAACAATTCTTTGTGAGATAGTCCTTGTTATTTGACGTTAAATAAGATATAAGTGTCTAGCTGTAAATATGTCTACTCCCTCGAGTTCATGTGGAACTCCTTATAGTCCTATGTGTGGTGTATTCACTTACTACAATTTTCTCTCCTCTACAGGGTAGAATGCCTTCAGAAAAGTAACCATGAGTAGCTAGAGGTTAGCTCACACCTTCGCTGGGTGTGTATAGCATATAAAGAACCATTACCACAGAGCATTGTGTATTCCTGCCACACTCCCTGTCAGATCATTGAGAGGCCACTGAAAAAGGAGAGCAGGGAAGAACATTAGATCCAAAGCCAGGCATATCCCAGCTCTGGCATTACTTTTTACTTAATCTCTGACAGTAACCTCTCAGGGTTATTGTACGTGTAAGATAAAATTGTGTGCACAAATGTGCTTTGTGAACTGTAAAGTTGTTTTGTGGTTAGGATGTGATGTGTGGATTTATGACAACATGCAGTCATCTGTTCACATCAGGAGAAGTTTGGCAACTCCCTTTTGCCAATAGATAGTTGGTTTCACTGCCCTGCAGGGAAATCTCTACCCACACTGCCCTTGTCTGGTGTGGAATTGAAGCCAGGCAGAGCCCTAAAGCACAATCAGTCCCATTAAGGTATATAATCCACTCCTTGTTCCCCAAGCAGACATACATCAAATCAATCCAAGTAGATAAGAATATATCCTATTTATTTAAGGAATCCATGGAAGAAAATGGACACCTTTAGCAAGGCATTTCATCAGTGAACATCTCTCACAAATAAGCTAATAGAGTAATAACGTGTTCTGTGATTAACCCTAGATTTTATGTGCTACACTTTAAATTTAACCCCCCCATCCCATGTATTATTAATCAGGAAGAATGAAGGAAATTTATAATAGAATCTCCTTCCTTTGAGATATCCCCTTTCTCAAAACCTATATTCTTCCCAAGATGGGATGAAAAGACAAATCTTGTATGCTTAGTTTTGTGAAGTCACTGTCAGGTGGTGATTCTGTTCTCCTTTGGGGCCTTAGATATGCCCAGGATGCCCTGAGAACTCTGCTGAATTGTTCTGGACTGCAACTGGTGGATATTGCTCTAGAGAAAATGAATTGTTGGAACCAGTTTTCCCAAACACTGTACCAACATCATGGGGTCCAACTTATTGCCAAGTAAGATCAGGGAGCTCTGTGTAAGATTCTCTGTCTCTATCCCACCTTCTCCAACCTCCTTCAAGCAAGCCATGTGGGAGCACAATAGACATCTACTCCAATTTCTAAATCTCCCTTAATGGTATGAATTGCCATTTGATTTCTACTTCTTCAATTATTTTAAGGGGTTTATATTTTGGAATATTTTTCACCTTCCTTGCCCTCTTACCTGAGGATACAAATACCCAATACCCTCCCTCTGCAGGACAGGTTTCTCTTTCAGATACAGAGAGCCAGAGGTGAATTCATTTCTTCCCCTTCTGATGTTAGCTGATTCCTACTCTGCAGACGGTTTTAGATGTGCTCCCACTTTAGACTGTGCTCCCACTTTAAACAGGTCAGTCTGATGAAAACCTATGCTCAATGACTCAGATAAATTTGGCAAAGTATAATGAAAGAGGACTTAATTTTCTTCTACTGGAAGGGGGTGTTTCTAGTTAATTCTTTACTGAATATCAAGCTTCTGATTATTGAGATTAGATTTTCTGATCAAGATTCAAGACACAGGGTCTTGACAATATAACAGACTTCTGGAAGTTGTGACTAAACCAGAAAGTACAGTCTATATGATCTATGGGTCCTTGATGCTTTTAAAATAGCACCCGATTTGCACATACATTTCAGGAACACGTATTAATGTATAAAAATGTAGTATAGCTCCAAGTGGCCAGTAGTTAAGTGTCCTTCTATCTAAGGACATCTAGGAAGTGCTTTAGATTTTCTTACTCAAAGTCTGGTCCACAGATTAGCAGCAAAAGCATTACCTGGGAGTTAAAAATTCAGAATCTCATGGCCCTCTCCAGACCTACTGAATCAGAATCTGCATTGTGGCAAGATCCCCAGATGATCTGTACGCAAATTAAAATTTGAGAAGCACTGATTTGGAAGACCAGCCTGGAGTCTTGAAATGGAAACTTTGTTACACCATCCTTCCCAGTCCTGCTCCCACTGATCTGATCCAGGTCCCCATGTCAGGACAGCTGTGAGCCTGGCCACTGCCCGCGTGTGTTATGGAGAATGGCTTAGTGAATCAGAACTCACAAGCTCTTGTCCTGAATAACCTAGGGTAGTCCCAAATTCTCTTCTGTGCTATGTCATTCAAAGGAAGAGCTTAGTCCAAAACCACAAAAGTGACCTGCACACACCCATCTTGGTTCAAGCACTAGATTTTTATTTCCTCTCTCTTGGTCAAGGATTAATGGGAGCTTGCATTAAAATAGGGCATTTTGTTCTATAGAAAAGGATGGGAGAGACAGGAATGAGGAGTGACATTACAGAAGGATGTTGGCAGGAATCCAGGTATATATTAATATAATTCCCCAGAGTCTGTATAGAATTCACAGTGAGGCTGCAGTTTATTTAGGGAATAGAGAGTATCTTTCTTTTTATCTGGGAAGTACAACGTATGAGAATAATGATCCTTTCTTTACCACTGTTAGCATTTGCTGCTACAGAACATGTTGCTTTCCTCTTCTTTGCTAATTCAGCACCTTATACTCCTTTACAGAACTCTCAGTGAATTTAACTTTCCACAGTTTCCAGAAACCTTGCATTATCTCTACAAGCTCTCGGTGGAAGGTCCTCAACGGTCAGAAGACAGTATCATCACAATAATATTCCTCACTGAAGTGAGTTTTATTGGGAGACTGTGAACAATTGAGTTCTTAATCACTTACCTTATCCAAACTTAAATTAAGATTCTAGCTTCTTATCTTCCTTTCTGAATACTGGTTCTTACCAAGGCTTAAGATAATGAAAGATATCTGAAGTTGAGGTGGGGAGAGGAGGGGAGTTTGATTTGCACTATAGGAGGGTTGTGCCTTCAGATTGCTCCAGGAGTTGGCTTTTATCATTTTCTAAGGGTGTGGATTTGCACAAACACTATTTTTATAATACCAGTTCATATATTTCTGGATGTTTGTTAAAGTATATCGAGGGATAATTGAGTTTAATAAATATAGTAGGTAACATCTGGCATCCAGATGATACTTTGGACCATCTGGAAAAAAAAAGAAATTGGCTAAATAACTAGGTAAAATGAAGAATTGTATTACTTTTCATATGAATATCATGCCATATATCATAATGTTATACTGGAGTCAAGCAAATTGAGGAATCCTTTTACTTACAGAAAGTAAAGGTTCTATAAGTTGAAATTATTGGAATCAAATTTAATTTTTCTATAAAAGTAATATTTTAATCTGCAAGTATTACCTAAGGTGTGATGTCCAATATTTTCAAAAATTTCAGATGATTTCAAATATCATAACAAAATGGTTAATGAACTGTGAAAGACATACCCTATCTATTTCTACTCTATTACTTCTAGAGCTTTCAAAAGTATTCGTAAATCAGTTTAACTGAATATTGCAGTAGATCATCAATGTTTTTCAAACGTGCTTAATCCATTTGGATGTCTCATTAGTTTTATTTTGGCTCATTATTTTTATTGTATTGCCATTTAAATATGTATAACCATTAAATAGGTCTAAATACAACATAAATAAGAGCTCCTATAAAATGATAACATTCAAAAGAAATTTACAAACTGCATAAGATTACTATGAGCATCATTAAAGTGACAGATGATATTTAATGAAACCTAATTGCCTCTCTCATCATGAATTAATTCTTGCTGCTATGGCTGGCATACCTGCCTTCCGAGTACTTAGGCGATGACCACATTCTTCTACCACTGTCTATAATTTGAATTTCTGGATATCTCAGTTGTCCAGTACACTGTGAGGTCACTTGGCCTTTCATTGTTCTGAACATACAATCTACGTATTTTACCATATTTGGGCCGTATCACCCAGCAATTCTTAAGATAGTACCATTCATGCCTATGCCATTTATTCATATATACTTGTTTTTTCTAATTTTTTTACTAATATGAATATCAATCGAGTTTACATCTTTGTGTCTACATATTTTTTTTTGGCATTTTAGATTATTTGCTTCTAACAGATCCCAATAACCTAAAATAATAACTAAAAGGTATAAATATTCTGAAGGCTAAGGATTTCTGATGCTCAACTGATTTCTGAAAGAATGCCAACCGGCACTCGTGCTGTTTGTGACTGTTTCTCCTATTGCATTTTCCACCACTGAGTTTTCTTATTTGACAGGTAGATGTGATATCTTATAGATGATTTTTTTTTGTCCTTAATTTTAAAATTTTTTCAGAGATTGAACATTTTAAAAATATAATTACTAATAGTTTAAAATTCCATTTTGTGAACAATCTGATCTCTCCTTTGCCCATTTACCTATTATGGTCTTAGCATTTTTTCTCAATAATTTGTACAATCTCTCGCTTTGTCTCTCTCTCTCTCTCACACACACACATTTAAATATGTGAAGGGTATTAAGGTTATTTATATATTTGCTTGTAGTATCTATTGAGAGTCAGTACCCAGTTTGTTGTTTGCTTTTTAATTTTGTTTATGGAATATGATTTTTATCATAAAAGTTAAGCTTTAAGAAAAAAGTGTAAAGAGTTGATAAGTATTCATGTACTTTTTACTTTAATATATATAAAAATAGATTAATTTTTGCATATAATTCTCTTTCACATGGAGTTAATATGGCATACCATAAAGTGAGGATCTAACTTTAGTTTTTGCTAAATAATTAACTATCTGTATCAGCAATTGGAAAGCTTTAAATTCACTGCTCACTGGTGATACTTCCTTTATCATTTATCACACAATGCATTCATTCATACATACACACACATAAATACACACGCATACTCACATTAGGATCTATCTCAGGTTATTCTGTTAGGTTTCATGTATTTCTTTTTCATTCTTGTGGAAGTACCACACTATTGAATTACAGCAAATTAAAAAGCTTTTTAAATATTTGGCAAAGCAATTTGCCCTCAACGCTCTTATTTTCAAAATTTCTTCAGCCCTTCCTATTTATTTGTTCTTCTAGTTAAATTTTAAAATATTTTGCCAGTATGAAAAGAAAAATAATGTTTGGTTGAAATTATAATTATATTTACATTAAAACTACAAAATTCTTAGAAATATTTGATATCTTTATAATATTTTTATTTCTCTTTTCTTTGTTCAATATTTTGTCATTTTCACATAAATCTTACATATTGATTTTAGAATTATTAAGTAGCTTGTATTATTTTTAATTGTTAGCATGAATATGGCCTTTTCCATTGTATTTTCAAGGTCATTAGTACTAGATGTCCAGAAGAATTAATTATACCATATTATCTTGAATTAAACTATTCTTCTGGGCCTTTATATTAATTCTACTAATTATTTAGTTGATTCTCTTGGGTTTTCTAGTTATATGATCCTGCTATATGAAAAATGAGAATAATGTTCTTACCTCTGTTCAAGTAATTACTTTTATTTTCTTGAATCATGTGTTTTTGCCATGGCTTTTGTTTGAAGTACAATTTTATTTTTTTCCAGCTTTATTGAGGTATAACTAACAAATAAAAAAAGTCATTTTATCAAAAAGACACTTGCACTTGAATGTTTATTGCAGCACAATTCACAATCAAAAAGATGTAGGCCAGGCACAGTGGCTCGTGCCTGTAATCCTAGCACTCTGGGAGGCCGAGGCCGGAGGATCGCTCAAGGTCAGGAGTTCGAAACCAGCCTGAGCAAGAGTGAGACCCTGTCTCTACTAAAAAATTAAAAATAAATTAATTGGCCAACTAAAAATATATATAGAAAAAATTGGCCGGGCATGCTTATAGTCCCAGCTACTCGGGAGGCTGAGGCAGAAGGATTACTTGAGCCCAGGAGTTTGAGGTTGCTGTGAGCTAGGCTGACACCACGGCATTCTAGCCCGGGCAACAGAGTGAGGCTCTGGCTAAAAAAAAAAAAAAAAGATGTGGAATCTATCCAAGTGCCCATCAATTCATGAGTAGATTAATAAATTAGGTTATCTCTATACCATGGAGTACTAGTCTGCCACAAAAAATGAATTATAACTTTGACTCAAGCAGTACGAAACCAAAACATTTGTACTCCCCTAATACTCTGAAATTTTTTTAAAAGTATATATTCAAGATACACAACATGAGGATTTGATATACGTATATGCTGTGAAAAGATCACCACAAATTAATTAACACGTACAACACCACACTTAGTTACCATTGTATGGAGGGCAGGTGAAGACACTTCATATCTACTCTCTTAGCAAATTTCAAGTAAACAGTATACTGTTATTAACTATAGTAACCATGCTGTACATTAGAACCTCAAAACATATTCATCTTATATCTGAAAATTTGTACCTTTTGACCATCATCTCCCCATTTCCTCTACCTGCCAGTCCCAGACAACCACCATTCCACTACCTAATTCTGTGAGTTTGACTTTTTTTAGATTTCACATATAAATGAGATAATACAATAATTGTCTTTCTGTGTCTGGCTTATTTCACTTAGCATAATATCCTCCATTTTCATCCATATTTTGACAAATACAAGATTTCCTTCTTTTTATGGCTAAATAATATTCCATTGTGTATATATACCACATTTTCTTTCTCTATTCATCCATCAATAGACACTTTAGCTTAATTTTAAATTTTGGCTTTTGTGAATAATGCTGCAATGAATGTGAGGGTGCAGATATGTCTTCAAGGCGCTCATTTCATCTCCTTTGGCTATATACGGAGTAATGGGATTGCTGAATCATATGGTAGTTCCATGTTTAATTTTCTGAGAACCTCCATACTGTTTTCCGTAAAGGCTGTACCAATTTACATTCCCACCATAGTGTACAAGGGTCCCTTTTCTTCTACACTCATCAACACTTATTATCTCTTGTCTTTTGAAGAGTAGCCATTCTAACAAGTATGAAGTGATATCTCATTGGGGTTTTAATTTGTATCTCCCTGATGATTAGTGATGTTGAACATTTTTTCATATACTTGTTGGCCATTTGTATGTTTATAAAAAAGTCTATTCAGGTCCTTTGCCTACTTTTTAATCAAGTTATTTAGCTTTTTGTTATTGAGTTGTATGAGTTCTTTATGCATTTTGGATATTAACTCCTTATCAGACATACACACACACACAGAGCTTGAAAATATTTTCTACAATTTCATAGATTGCTTTTTCATTTTGTTGATTGTTTCCTCTGCTGTGCACAAACTTTTTAGTTTGATGAAGTTTCCCTTGTTTATTTTTGCTTTTGTTGCCTGTGCTTTTGGTGTCAGACTCAATAAATGAATACCAGTACGAATTTGAAGGAAGGTCTTCTCTTTGTTTTCTTCTACGAGTTTTATTTCAGATCTTATACACTTAATTCATTGAGACTTAATTTTGGTATATGGTATAAGATAAGGATCCAATTTCATTCCTTTGCATATGGATATTCAGTTTTTCCAACACAATTTATTGAAGAGACTATCCTTTGCCCAGTGTGTATTCTTGGCACCTTTAATAAAAATGAATTGACTACATATGGGTGGATTTATTTCTGGACTTTCTGTTCTATTCATTGGTCTATGTATCTTTTTTCATGACAGTACTATACTGTTTTGATTTCTATTACTTTGTGGTATATTAGAAATCAGGAACTGTGATGTCCCAGCTGTATTCTTCTTTCTCAAGATTGTTTTCACTATTTGGGATCTTTTGTGATTCCATATACATTTTATAATGTTTTTTTCTATTTCTGTGAAAAATTCCATTGGAATTTTGATGGGAATTGAATTGAATGTGTAGATTACCTTAGGTGGTATAGACATTTTAACAATATTAATTCTTCCAATCCACAAACACTGAATATTTTTCCTTTTATTATGTGTCCTATTCAATTTCTTTCACCAATGTTTTATAGTTTTCAGTGCAGATCTTTAACCTCCTTGGTTAAATTTATTCCTATTTTAATTTTTGTAGTTATTGTAAACAAGATCATTTTCTTGATCTTTTTCAGATTGTTTGTTGTTGGTATATAGAAATGCAACTGATTTTTGTATGTTGATTTTGTATCCTACAACTTTACTGAAATTGTTTATTAGATCCAACAGTTTTTTGGTTGAGTCTGTAGGGTTTTCTATACAGATAACATTATGTTATCTGCAGAGACATTTTGCTTCTTCTTTTTTATTTGTATGCCATTTGTTTATTTTTCTTGTTTGAATGTTCTGTCTAGGACTTGTAGTACTATGTTAAATAGAAGTGGCAAGAGTGGGAATCCTGTCTTGTTCCTGATCTTAGAGGAAAAGCATTCAACCTTTTACCATTAAGTATAAGGTTCACTGTGAGCTTGCAATATGTGGCTTTTATTATGTTGTAATACTTTCCTTCTATACCAAATTTGTTCAGTTTTTATTATGAAGGATCTTGAATTTTGGCAAATGCTTTTTATACATCTATTGAAATGATCATATGAGTTTTATCTTTCATTATGTTAATGTAGTATATCATGTTTATTGATTTGTATATGTTGAGCCACCCTTACATCCCAGGGATAAATCCCACTTGATCATAGTTCATATCTTTTAATGTATTGTTTAATTTGGTTTACTAGTATTTTTATTGAGAATTTTTGCATCTATGTTCATCAGGGATATTGGCATGTCATTTTCTTTTCTTGCAGTGTCCTAATCTAGCTTCAGTGTGAGGGTAATTCTGTCTCATAAAATGAATTTAGAAGTATTCACTCTTCTTCAATTTTTTGGAAGAGTTTGAAAAGGATTTGGCATTAATTCTTTTTAAAATGATTGGTAGAATTCACCTGTGAAGCCATCAGGTACTAGGCTTTTCTTTGTTTGGAGGTTTGTGGTGACTTCTTCAATCTTACTTGTCAATTGGTCTGTTCAAATTTTCTATTTCTTTGTGATTCAGTCTCAGTGGGTTGTATGTTTCCAGGAATCTATTTCTTCAAGGTTACCAATTTGATGCATATAATTATTCACAGTAGTCACTTATGATTCTATGGTATCAATTCTAATGTATTTTCTTTTTCATTTCATTTATAATTTTATTTATTTGAGTTCTCTCTTTTTATTCGTGTTAGTCTAGCAAACATTTGTCAATTTTGTTTTTTAAAAAATAATCATTTAAAAAAACCACTCTTAGTTTTATTGATCTTTTCAATTGTCTTTCTACTTTCTAGATCATTTATTTCTGCTCTGATCTTTATTATTTCTTTCATTCTACAAACTTTGGCCTTAGTTTGTTCTTCTTTTTCTAGTTCTTTGAGGTATACTATTATGTTGTTTATTTGAGATCTTTATTCTTTTTTGATGTAGGCATTTATTGCTATAAAATTTCCTTTTAGAACTGCTTTTGATGCATTTCATAAGTTTTGGTGTATTGTGTTTCCATTTTTGTTTGTTCCAATATAAGTTGTGATTTTCCTTTTGGTTTCTTCTTTGACCCATTGCTTGTTTGGGAGTGTCTTATTTGTTTCCCACATATTTGTGAATTTTGTAAAATTCCTCCTCTTGTTGATTTCTAGATTCATACCATTGTGGTTGGAGAAGACACTTCATAAGATTTCAATCTTCTTAAATTTATTAAGATTTGTTTTGTCATCCAACATATAATTTCTTTTGGAGAATATTTTGTGTGTACTTGAGAGGAATGTGTATTCTACTGCTATTGGGTGAAATATTCTGCATATATCTGTTAGTTCCATTTGGTCTATAGTGTTAATCAAGTCCACTGTTTTCTTATTTATTTTCTGTCTGGATGATCTATCCATTGTTGACTGTGGGATATTGAAGTCTCCTACTATTATTGTATTGGGGTATATTTCATCCTTCAATTCAGTTTGCACAATACATAATATTTTCTTTATGTATTTTAGGTGTTCCAATGTTGAGTGCATATATATTTGTAATTGTTATATCCTTTTGATGAATTTACCCCTTTCTCATTATATAGTGACCTTTTTTGTCTCTTATGACAAATTTTGACTGAAAGTCTATTTTGTCTGATATAAATATAGCCATCCTTCCTCTTTTGGTTACCATTTGCATGCAATCTCTTTTTCCATTCCTTTATATTCATTCTATGTGTGCTCTTAAGGCTAAATTAAGTCTCTTGTAGGCAGCATATTGTGAGGGCTTGCTTTTGTTTTTTTGTTTTTTCCCTTTAGCCACTCTGTAGATTTTGATTGAAGCACTTAATCCATTTACATTTAAAGTAATTATTGAGAGGTAAGGATTTACTATTTCCATTTTGTTCTTTTCTGGCTTTTACAGTTTCTTTGTTTCTTTCTTCTTCTCATGCTGCTTTCCTTTGTGATTTATTGATTTTTGTAGTGATATGCTTTGATCCTTCATCTCTTGTGTATCTACTATAAGCATTTTCTTTGTGGTTACCATGGGGCTTTCATAAAACATCTTATAGTTATAATAGTCTATTTTAAACTAATACCAACTGAACTTCAACTAACTTCAAAGTTCAAAACTTTATATTCTTTCTCTTCCCTTGCCATGTTTTATGTTATTGATGTCACACTTTACATCTTTTTATATTGTGTATCTATTAACCAATTATTGTACCTATAATTGTTTTTAATACTTTTATCTTTTAATTTTGATACTAGAGTTAAATGTGATGTATATGCCATAATTCCATATTAGAATATGCTGAATTTGACTATATATTTATATTTACTGGTGAGTTTTATGCATCCATATGTTTTCTTGTTGTTACTTAGTATCTTTTCATTTCAAAGTAAAGAACTTCCCTTAGCATTTCTTATAAGTTAGGTATTATGTTAGTGATCTTCCTCCACTTTTGTCTGGGAATGTCTTTATCTCTCAATTAATTCTGAAGAACAGCTCTGCCAAGCATAGTATTCTTGGTTGACAGGGGTTTTTTTCCTTTCAGCAGTTTGAAAGTATCCCACTCCTACCTGGCTTGTAAAGTTTCTGTTGAGACATCTACTGATAGCCTTATGGATGTTCCCTTGTATGTAAGAAGTCCCCTTTCTCATGCTGCTTTCAAGATTCTCTTTGTTTTTGACTTTTAACATTTTAAATTAGAATGTGCCTCAGAGAATTATTTCGGTTGCTCTTGCTTGGAGTTTGGAGATTCATGAATATGAATATCTATAACCCTAACAAGATTTTAGAAGTTTTAAGCCAGAATTTCTTTAAGTAAATGTTCTCTCCCTTTCTCTCTTTCTTCTGAGACTCCTATTATTTATATATTCATATGCTTGCTAGTGTCCCATAGGTCCCTTATGTCTTCATTACTCTTTTTCATTCTATGTTTTTGGGGGTTTTTTTTGCTATTTTCAAATGACCTATTTTCAAATTTGATAATGCTTTCTTCTGCATGATTGAATCTGCTGTTGAAGCTGTCAATTGAATTTTTCAGTTCTGTCATTACAGTTATCTGTGTTCTTTTTCATCTCATTGAGCTTCTTTAATATGATTATTTTGAGTTCTTTGGCAGGCAATTTCTAGTTCTCTATTTTCTGTGGTCAGTTACTGGAGATTTATTAGTCTCATTTGGTGATATTATGCTTGCCGGATTCTTTATTATCTGTGAATAATTGTATTCATATCTGCTCATTTGAAAAAGCAAACACCTCTTCCAGTCTTTACAGACTGGTTTTGGCAGGTAAAGACCTTCTCCTCTTGGGTGCCTGAGCTAATGGGATTTCCTTTAGTATTATATTTGAATGTATTTGGAGCTGGGTCACCTGGCTACTGCTAGGACCTGCCATTGGCTGGCCTGTTACAAGAGGCTCAAGCAAGTGTGGATTCTGTCTAGTCCCTGGATGAACTGGCCCACCTCCAGGAACTTGGTCAGTAGGGTTGGCTCTGGTATGAGGTTCCACTACAGAATCTACAGACAGCAGACCTGTTACAAAGTGTACAAATGGGTATGGATTCTTCTGGGTCTGTCAGAGGGCTCCTTTTGTGTCATTAGTTAGCTCCCTGGTCCAGGACCATGGCTAGCAAGGCTAGAACTGAGTTACAGGGTTGCTTCAGTGTTCACAGCCAAGATTGTGGTCTGGAGGCCTGACACTAGGTGCATAAATAGGCATGTCCCTAAGCTGCTCCCAGGGTAAGAAGAACTGCTCCCAAACAACAGCTGAAAGGGGCTGGAGCCAAGTTATAGGGCCTTTTCAGGATTTTATGTGAGATCAAATTTAGCAGGTCATGGATAGGCATGTCTCCCAGTGATATTTAGGCAGGCAGGACTTCTCTCAGATCATAGCTGAGAGGAGTCAAAGATTAGATATAGGGCTGCTTCAGAGTCCAAATCTAAAACCAATGTCATTAGTTCTGTTGGCCAAAGCACAAGGGATGTGACTCTTCCTGGTTTGCTTGCCAGATAGTTCTGGTGGCAAGACTAAGACCAAATATAACTATAGCCAAGTCCACAGGGGGACAGGGCCATTTTCTGGGTCTGAAGCTGGGAACACAGTCAGCAAACATGTCACCTGGGCAAGGGTGTGCCCTCTCAAAATGACCCTCCTCAATCTTAGACTCCACCAGGTTTTTTGCAACCTCCTATCTAAATCCCAAAGAGCCCCCACCAAGGCACTTTTATCCATGAATGCCTGAAAAATTATTGTTGCTGTGGGGGAATATTAGTGTGGAATCTCCTATTCTGCCATCTTGCTAAACAATTTTAAACAATCATGGTGATAATACTCCATTCTTATTTTAGATTTTCTTATAATATTCTTATTATAGATTTTAAAAGAAATGCTGCTTCTGCTTCACCATTAAGGTGGTTAACTTAAATTGGAAATAGGTTATTAGTTAGCTATTATTCTATTCATAGTTATGATTGAAATGTTGAATTTTATTGACATTTTTTACTGTTAATATGTTTTTCTTATGTGACTTATTAAAGTTATATAATGTTCACACATGGCCTACTATTAAAACTATCACTGCAATTTTCTACAAACTAGGTATCATTGGAAATTGATTTATTAGGATTTTATTACAAATTTTTACATCTATGATTAGGAGTGATTTCGGTTTGATATGGGATTTACATAGATTGTAAAAATCAATTGACTAATTTTAAATAGTTTCCTATGCTATTAAATAATTTATGAATCTTGGAAATTATTTCTTAAAATTTTGGAAGAATCCTATTTTAAGTATTATGTTGCCATAAAAATGAAGGAAAAGGCAGATGCATTGATAGGTATCTGTACTTTCAGCTACTTGGGAGGCTAAGGCAGGAAGATTGCATGAGGCCAGAAGATCAAGGCTGCAGTGAGCTATGATCACACCACTACACTCCAGCCTGGGCAACATAGCAAAATCCCATGTCTTTAAAAAAATGAAAAAGCTCTCTATGTAGTGACACAGAGCAATTTCCAGGTGATGATGTTAAATGAAAACAAAACAAGATGTAGAACAGTGCAGATGTTACTGTTTGTGTAAGAAAGAAAAAGAAATGTATTATATGCTACAGAAGTATATAAAATATAGACTTACATTTTGGGAAATATACACATATATACATACTATATATATTTATGTAACACATTTAATTCTATATAATTCTATTATATTATAAAATATAAAGATTTAAGAATACATACTACTTTTGGGAGGAAAGACAAAAAGACAAAACAGATATTAAAGAAAATGGTTACTTTATAAGAGGTAGGAGGAATGGGGTGAAGTGGATAGGGATGGAATAAGACACTGCAAATATACCTTCTTGTGTAATTTTGATTCGTATAGTTATTATTGAAAGAATAAAATTAAATCAAGAAAAAGAAATAAACCAACCAATTTAAACTGACACAAATGGACTTACTTGCATGACAAGTTAATAATACATGTACATAGACACTATAATTACTTTGAGTAACTTCTGAACATAATACTTTGGCTTGGCAAGATATATTCTAAGGATAAAAAATCTGTAAAGAAATATTCATTTTTACTTGGGAGGTTTATTGATATTGTATATTGATATCATAATTTTAAGACTATGACATGTATTATTTAATAGCAGAAAGCAAATAAGTAAATATATTAATACTAATATATTAATGCTATTAGGCATCAAGGTTTTCCAGGTAAGAGGAAGGTGGTACAAGCATAAAATTGTAAAAGTTTAAGATAAACTCTCTTATATTGGCTTTGAATTGAAAATATCAACATTGTCGCTATGAACTTGTGATTTAAAAAATATTATTTCTTAGCTCTAACTAAAGGCCAAGAAGACATGGACTATCATGTCTTCTTGGCCTTTACTTTAGTACCCATTTCTAGTGGTTTCTAAATACCATTACTCACAAAAGAAATCATGCCTCATTGATGAAATGGATTCCAGGGGGCAAGAAAAATGTAAGATGAGCCTGGGACATCTAATTTTTCCACAAAGCAAAGATGTGCGAAAGGTCCATGCAGTTATGTCAAAGGGTCACAAGAGTCAATCCAAAGTGACTTCTACCAGCCAACTTTGAGAATCAAAAGGAATAATAACTGCAAATAATCATAGCATTTTGAAAATTTTTTTAAAAAATTCATAAATCCTTGGTGGTACTCACAATGAAAGAATGAGAAGAGAAACAGAGAGAAAAACTGACAGAGACAGAGATAGGCAAAGAGTCAGAGAGACAGATGCCAGCCAGTAAATGTTGAATGCATACTAGAAGTGGCAAATCACCATTTTGCAAGCCCTAATGTTATAACGAATCCAGAAAAAGTAATGAATGGATGTTAAAAGAATTGGATGAAAAGCTGTTGGAGAACAGAATATGCTCCCTATGGCCACGCCACCCTGAACATGTCAGATCTTGTCTGATCTTGTAAAGCTAAGCAGGGTTGGGCCTGGTTAGTACTTGGATGGGAGAACAAAATATTGACATGGTAAAATTACCCCCCATAGATTATTTGCTAATTACAAAGAGAAAATATGCCTTTATATTTTGATGTGTGCTAATCATTCAAAAACAGTTATCCTTGATCCTGTTTGGAAATTATACATTGATAATTATCAATCTTCCATTGTTTTTAATCTGTTCCAATTATCCAATTTTCTTTGACTTACATTTGGTAACTTATATTTTTCCAGAAAATAATTTATTTCACTCAGAATTTGAAATTACTGCCATAAATCACTGGGTCTCAACTAGAGTGGCATATTAACATCACCAAGGAATATTTTTTAAGTACATAAGCCAGGGCCCACCATTGGAGAGTCTACTGGTATGAAGCCCAGGCATGTGTAATATGTAAAAGCTGCCCCAGAAGATCGTATGCTCATCCTTGGTTAAGAACCACTAACAAAGATATTCTCTTTACATTTTTAATTTGTCCCATACGTTTTTCTTACTGCTCATTTTATTTTTTATTTTTTATATTATATTGGTAAAAATCTGTTTATTTTATTAGCTTTTTCCCCAAGCACAAGGCATTAGATTCATCAATTCTATTGTTTCTGTTTCCTAATTCAATGATTTCTGTTTTTGTCTTTATTACTTTCTTACACCAATTTTCTTTAGCACTATTTTTTATTTTGTGATATTTTTTGTTTCTCTTAATTTCAGGAAATATATAATTTGCTCATTTTAACTGTTCTTTTTAATTAAAGTATTTAAAGTTAAGTTATATATTTACTTTAAACTACAGTATAAATATGTGCTATTATAAAATTTTATTATTTTTCATTGTTTTATAGTAATCCTTATTGTATGTTTGCTTTCCCTCTGTGGTTTAAAATTTTGAACCACAGGCCGGGCGCAGTGGCTCACGCCTGTAATCCTAGTACTCTGGGAGGCCGAGGCGGGGGTGATCACTCAAGGTCAGGAGTTTAAGACCAGTCTGAGCAAGAGCGAGACCCCATCTCTACTAAAAATAGAAAGAAATTAATTGAACAACTAAAAATATATAGAAAAAATTAGCCAGGCATGGTGGCAGCTACTTGGGAGGCTGAGGCAGGAGGATCGCTTGAGCCCAGGAGTTTGAGGTTGCTGTGAGCTAGGCTGATGCCAGGGCACTCTAGCCCGGGCAACAAAGTGAGACTCTGTCTAAAAAAAAAAAAAAAAAAAAAAATTTGAACCACAAATGAGAGGGTTCTCTTAAATTTCCAAGTGCTTATAGGCTTTCTTCTTTTTCCATTTAAGTTTTCTTTTTGGTTTCTTCCCCTATTATAGCATGCTTAAAAAGTATTTTTTAAATGTTTTGCTTTGGGGAAGTTATTAATATTTTTTGATCTGGTGTTTAGTAAGAATAAAAGTTCTTTGGAAGTTTGGGGGAAAAAAGTATGTTCTCTCCTCCTCTCTCTCTCTTGCTCTCATACTTGCTCTCACTCTCTTGCTCTCTCATTCTCTCTCTCTCTCTCTCTGTGTGCTTGATCTGTCTTAGTTATATTTTTCATTCTTCCATGAAAAATGTTTTTTATAAAACTATCATTGTGCTTCCAAGAGACTTTTAAAATATGCATATTTGGCTGCCAGTTATTAAATTCATGAAGGCTCATAATAATCATGTCTCCATTTGGGGTATTAGCTATTAAATACTAAACCTCCCCACCTAGCCTCCAGGTCCTAGGCCACCTTCCCTGTCTGCCCTCGAGCCTCACCACCTCCCAGTCTTCTCGTTCCTCTACACTCCTATCACTCATCTTTCAGGTGTTCAAACACACCCTATTCACCTACCTCAGGGACTTTGCACATGGGTCACCTTCCTTGCATGTATCTTGTCCAAATGCTTTATGTAGCTAATACCAACTCTGTTTTCAAGTCCAGATCTAAATATCACTTTTTTTCCTACATTCAATCTATAATACACAATCTAAATTCAATACTCCTGTAACTGTTCTGTGGCATCTGGTAATAGCTTTCCTTCCTAGTACTGATCATAGTTAGCAATTCTGTTTCCATTAGAATAGAATATGGTGTAGTATCGTTGTATAGTATTAGTCTCTCCAGCTAGTCTGTAAGCTCCACAAGGTCATGGATTGTAACTGTTGTGCTCACCACTGTGTCTCCATTTACTAGTACAGTGCCTGGTCCATAGTAGACATCGCTTCTTAACATATATAAACATACACAGTCAAGAAACTCACCCACCTGACTATAATCTAGAAGAGAAGAGTAATTTTAACTGGGTCACTCAATTTCTAACAATGAAGAAAAATTTAAAATATATATATGTATGTTCATATAAAAACAAAGCTAAGCATCTATTTCCTATTCCGATCACTGTTTCTCTTCTGCCCTGCTATGAACACACAAATAAATGAAGAATGTATCTAAGTACATGGAATTTTAGTGAGATTTATGTTCTAGTTTTACTGAAAATGTCTTGATTTGTATGACAGATAGAAATCATGCAATTTGACCTCTACTCTGCTTATGAACTTAATTATTTACTTTCAGCTTCTGAATAACTTTTTCAAGGACTCATTCCCAGAAGAGTTTTTGGTCCTCTTCAGAAACTGGATCAATGATCCTAATCCTTCAGTTAGCAAACTGAGCCTTCAGAAAATTTCCAGCATGGCACCGGCTATCAATGAGGTATGTGTGTGGAATTTGTGTCTGCCAGCACCAACAAAGTCATGATATATAATTTTGATATTGCTCAGTATCTTTACTGATAAAACATTGATATTTTTCAGTTTCCATATAGCTTAAACAATATCGAAGCCCGGTATTTTATCAATCAGGAAACTGAGTTGAATGGAAAGGATATGTTAAGTCAATTTAGTGGCTTTATCACCTTATTTATATTTTTTTATGGAAAATTATTCATTACACTCAGAATTTATCACTACTGCCTGACACGAACACTCTTCTGACACTCTAAACCACACACAGATAACTTCCCTTCCAACACACACACATACATACACACTAGCTCCTATCTCAGGGCACTCAAGCTTTTTCTTCCACTCCTAACACTTTCCTCCTTAACACATTCATATTCACATTTTTCTTATTTTTCAATGGTCAGCTCAAGTTAAACTGCACTGAATATTTTGATCTCCAGCAGCCTCATTCCTCTCAGAACCAAAACAATAATGAGCGCTTACTTCTATAATGTTTTACATCAGTGGACCTCACAGTGTGGGCCTTGAACCAGCAGGGCCAGCAGCACCTGGAAACTTGTTAGAAGTGCACATTGTCAGTCCTCACCCACCCAGGCATACGGAATTAGAAATTCTGGGGGTGAGGTCAACCAATCGTGTTTTCAAAAGTCCTCCAGGTGCCTAATGCAGGCAACAAGCTGAGAGTCACTGTCTTACATTGTTTCACACTAACTCCCAAATGTTACCAAAAACTTCGCCACTTGTCCCTGAGGCCAAATCGGAAGGATGAGGACAAGTGGTTTGGGGAGAAAGGAAAAAGAGTTTACTTCACAAAGGAGGAAAATGTTAGACCTTCTCATCTCAAAATCCAAATTTTCTTGAACATAGGCAGAAATACTGCACTTTTAAAGGGAGGGTTCTCAGCTTCAGGCAATTACTATGGTTAACTATTCTAATCTCCCATCTCAGCCAAAGACAAAGCCTGTGAACTCAGCAGCCCACAAGGGGGGCTGTCGCCACCTGGGAGTTTTAACAAAAGATTTAACCTGCCTCAGGGATGCAGGCCAAGCTGCAGGTAACAAAAACAGTGGGGGAAATTTTAAAGAGACAGAAAATCTTTTTGCCATTTTTCCCCCCCAGATCATTCCCTCTGTTACATGAATACTTCTTGCCTTCTAAGTCACTTGAATTTAAGCATGCGCCTGTGTTTTATATAATAACCTTAAATTCCAAAGTATCTTGCACAATGCTGACATTAAATCATTATTGATTTAATAATAAATCTAATAATAAATCCTTGTTTATCTATTGAGCGTAGTGTCTGAAAGCTTAAGCCTATCAGGGGAAAGTCAATAGATTTATTAACAATGTACATTCTTTTAGTAAGCAGCAAGTTATTTCTTGCTTAGCCCAGGCCTCCTCTCAATGTTATCAACGGAAAGGGAGAATCTGTATCAAGTCTAGCTAGGAGAGTGAACGAAAAGCAGTGGAGAGTGACCTGGGTTGAGATTTCACATAGTATCTGTAAAGACTCAACTTTCCAGCCAGACACATGTGGCTTCTTGCATTGACATAGTCCTTAATTCAATTTTTTTCTCCTTATTATTTTTTCTCCTTGTGATGTCTTCTCCTTATTTGGCATATAATATTTATTCATTTCTTCTACTCCTGTTCTTCCTACCTTTCTCTTCTTTAGTGTCTTCTTTTCATGTTTCTCTTTGCCTTCTATTCTGTTTAGCTCTGATCTGCAGTTGAGTCCCATGACCTGCCTCAGCCGCTCTGCAATTCTCATGTCCAAACTGGTCACAACAACCAGCTCTCTGGAAATAAGACCAATTTCCCTGGTTTAAATATTCCCACCATGTCTAATTTCAAGCTATCAAAGGGACATTACTAAACATGGAGTTGGGAAGAGATGCACATCGGCACATTATTTAATGTTTCCACCATTTGAATACATCACACATAAATAACCTCAAAGCATGGGTAATAGTAAAATGTAGCAAAAGAATTAGAAAGTGATAATTTTTTAGTATTTATTGCCATTATTTTTATTTAATTCTAAATATATGGTTTAATTTTCAATAATGGCTTGTTTTAATAATCAGCTTTGAAGATTTTTGGCAATTTAACAATTGTCTCTTGTGAGCTAGCTCCAGCACACCACGATGTGCTGCCCAAACTCAGCAGTGTGTATATCAAATGCCAGTACAAGTCTACTTCCATAATCTCACCATTTTCCTTCTTTTATATATAGATAGAAAGTGTCTGCAGCTTATTAATACCCATCCTGGATGCCTTCTTTTCCAAAGACAGTACGGTTGTAATGCGGGCTTTGCTCACCCTCCAAAAACTTTTAGGCAAACTGGACAAGATGACCTACTCCACTTTGTGCAACACAATTGCTTCCAGCTACTACCCTCTGATGGATCATGTGAGTTGCACAGTTAGATGTGTGAGATCATTAGGTTTTGTAGTTCAGCTGAAGCTCCAGTTGAGGCAATGATATTATATCACAGAATAAGTTAACAGAAAATAGCCATTTTGCAAGAAGCCACCATTTCTTTTCCAGAGATAGCAATATTAGGTAAGGCTATTCTTTTTTTTTTTTCTTTAACTACACTCTGAGAACCTAGAAAATTCTACCCATAAAAAGGAGAATCAAAGAACAACCTCTATCCTTGAGATGAAAGAGGAATTATAGTTTAATCAGATTGATTAACCCTGAATCTGGACTGTCTGGGTTCAAATCCCTCTTATTCAGTGTGAAATAGTGAATAAATGATTTCTTCAATCTCTTGGTGCATCACTTTCCTCATCAGTAAAACAGAGACAGTAGTAGGTTTATCATGAGGATTAGAGTTGATATGTGCCATACCCCAAGTAAATGTTTGTTATTATCATATTTTAATTATAATTATAATACTTGAATTAAAATGTATTTCATGAGAAAATTATGCATTTTGAAAATTTTCATTGTATATAATAAATATGTTCCAGAAAAGTTGAATGACAGTAATATATTTTAATAAATAAGAACACTTTGGTAGCCATGGGAAATCCATGTATTTTTAAAGACTTCCATAAGAAGTTGTTTATGAACCAGAGAAGTATTTCATAATAAATTATCTTGCCAAAAGTTATGTTTTTAATTATTCATATTTCAATGAAGAAGGGCACAATATTATTAACTTATAGAAAGAAGGAATTTGGTGGCAAAAAAATGATTTTTATAAAGACATAATGATAATAATAGTAATAATAGTAGTGGCTTAATTTATTGAGCCACTTACTATGTACCAGACACTTTTCTAAGAAGTTTACATGAGCTACCTTAGAAAATATATTTATGCCAAAGAAAATAAATATAAATTTCTAAGCAACTCTATTACTATTATCGAGTTTACATATAAGAAAACTGAGGCAAAGAGAAGTCAATATTTGGTCAAGATCATACCAACTGATAAAGTCGTTGAATCTTCATATAAAAAATTATTTTCTAAATGAGATCATAAACATTTACTTAAAACTGGAAGTTGATATTATATTTTTTAAAATTCACCTCTTCTGACTTGCAATTTTTCTTTTCTAGAGTCTTTATAGTTCAATCACCTTCCTATTTGGCATAAGTAGCTCTTGGAAGCCTGGTTGTGTGCCAGTATGCAAAGAGGTCACTTTGTTATTCAGTGGCAACTCTACAACGTCCTCCAGCATTTGAATGCACCATGGTTACATTACTATAAGTACTTTATGGAGATTATCCCCAAATTATACTGATTATTCTAGTTTATACTTTCAGGGTGTTATTAAATACTAATCATATTCCTGAATTTAAGAAACTCATTTTTCATGGGAGATTTTTTTAATGCAATCTGTATTTTGGTAAGTAAATGTTTTGTTTTGTTTTGTTTTATTACCAGTTTAAATATTTTCCCCAGCTTTATTAAGGCATAACTGAGATATAAAAATTCTATATATTTACAGAATGTTAGGTCCGGAGCCAAGAGACAGAGAGACACATGAAGCCTCATGTGTAGCAAAATGCTGTTTATTTTAAACATCTGGGTGCAGATGGGTGGAAGCCAAAAAGGGCATCCACCCTGAGGAAGGGGAAAGCCTTGGGTTTTACAGAGAGTTTCTTTAGGGGGAGTGAGGGTCAGAATAGCCACTGCAATACAATTTATTAAACAATCAATTTCTGGGCCCCCTGCGTGTGTCTCATCCTGCAGAGATAAGGGAAGGGGCTAGTTGCGTCCCCATCAGCGGGGGTAGGAATGCCAGCCTCTGGAGCTGTCAGTTAGATTTCACAGCCTTGGGGACTCTCCAGATTTCTGCGGCTATTGTTTTACAAGCCTAAGTTTTCCATCAACCGAATTCCATCCTATACATACTTTACGGGTTCCCACCTGGAACAAACCTAACACAGAATCCAATGTAATTTTTTTTGATCTATGTATATACTATGAAATGATTAAATCAAGCTAATTAACATACCCATCGCCTCAAATGTCATTTTTTTTTTTTTGTGGTAAAAACATTTAAGATCTAATGTCTTAGAAAGTTTCAAGTATAAAATACATTATTATTAACTATAGTCACCAGGCTGTACATTAGATCTCCAGAAATTATTCATCCTGCCTAACTGACACTTTGTGTCCATAAGCCGACATCTTCCCCAGCTCCCACCCAGAGCCCTCGCCACTGGCAACCACCATTCTACTCTCTGCTTCTATGAGTTCAAACTTTTTTGATTCCACATATAAGTGAGATCCTGCAGCATTTGTCTTTCTGTGCCTGGCTGATTTCACTTAGCATGATAAACCTCCAAGTTTCTCTATGTTGTCATAAATTACAGGATCTCCTTTTTAAGGCTGACGTGCACACTATTGTATATGTATTCCACATCCTCTTTATTCATTCTTCCACTGATGGGTTGATTCCATATCTTGACTATTGTGAATAACTGGTAAGCAAATCTTATTTTAAATCTTATTATAAAAGAAGAGCTAACTACTTAGACCCAAGGTGAATCTTTTCTAAAATTAATGATAATAATTTCATATAATATATATACATAATAGTGTATATAATTATATATATATATTGTGTGTCTATATCCCACTGATTAAAAAACGAAGCATTAATATTATCCTCAAGTGAGGCCTTTTTCTTTTTCTGTGTGCATATTCCAGAGTAATGCAAGCATCCGAAGTGTAGCCATTCGACACTTTGGTGAATTACTTAACGATATGTGTCAGTACACATGGATGCTCAACAGTGTGATTGTAGGAGGCTTGGTGCCCCTGATCCTGTTTCTGGAGGATAGAGACATAAGAGTAGTTAAAGTAAGTCACTTAATCTTGTTTTTCTTAATTTTATAGAGAATCACAATGTTTTATTATAACAGTGGATGAATAGATCCTCGTTAACCCCTTTTTCTGTCTCACAGTCATGTAAATATGCATTACAAATCTGTATCTCACAATTAAAGTGGACCATACCATGTTCGCTCAAAGAAAAAAATTACAGTTTTGAGCTGGTGGTGCTCGGCATCTGTAACAGTCTTGTAAGTGGCCCTACCATTTTTACTTCCATAAGACTTGTAGATAAAACTTAAAGGATATCCAAAATGATGAAAAGTTTGGTGGGAATAAAGGTAGATCTTAGAGAAAGAATGTGAAGGACAGATCTTAAATGAGTGATTATAGCTAAGGCTTGAGATGGGAGGAAATTAGAATTTTCCACTTCCTCTGCCTCACATCAATCATTCATCTTATCTTCTTCCTCCAAACCACCTACTTTGAGCTATGAATGGGTATAAAGATAGAAGAAAGAGCCTTCCAGATCACCAAAAAGAACATTGAAACTGCTTTGCCACTGCCTTGTGATCTGGTCCTCTGAACCCCAGCATGAACTGCAATAATAGACAAATGGGGGTGGAAGAATGCTAGCCAAAGACCTGCAAGCAAAAGAGTATATAGTTCACACATAAAAATCCCCAACTTTTAAATTGGTCCTGATTTGGTAGAAACAACCAAGTTCTTTTCTCTTGAAGCCTTTCTGGAAGAAGCAATTATGCTTTTTCAATAATTGAGAGAAGGTTTTTTTTTTT
>VBSM01000662.1:7836720-7870763 GCA_008086735.1 Cheirogaleus medius
CCGGGCACGGTGGCTCACTCCTGTAATCCTAGCACTCTGGGAGGCCAAGGCAGGCAGATCATTGGAGCTCAGGAGTTCGAGACCAGCCTGATCAAGAGCAAGAACCCGTCTCTACCAAAAATAGAAAAAAATTAGCCAAACAACTAAAAATAGAAAAAAAACAGAGGTTAATACATGTGATGAGAATAGGGTTCTATTTTATATCATACGAAGTGAATATAGCTGTATGATTAAATTATATAGTGTATTCGACAGGGTGGATTTTAAAATTTAAGATGGTGACAGATCACCATTATTCTCCTTTATTGCTTAAAAATCACTGCTCAAAGAATACGAATAATTAAAATATATATAAAAATATCGTCTTCAACACAACTTGGACATCTGTAACCACAAACTAAAGCAGATAAGGGAGAGCTAGCTACCAAATCCAATAAAGTTAAAAAAAAAAATAATAAGAGGGGCAGGAAGGAGTTCAGGAAGACTGTAGGAGCAGGCAACTAAAGTTTGTGATCTTGGACAAACCTGGCCACTTTTCCCCAGGAGATTCTCACTGTGGAGATCAAAATTAATAATCTCTTATTTTGGAATTCCCAACTTGGTAGTGAGTTCCCAACTTGGTAGTGGGACCTTCCCTTTACCCTATTTGGCACCAGAGAGTAACAGGGGTGGCAATGAGTGAGGAAATACATAGTCACATCACAATTGCAGACAGGAGTCTGTTAGGGCAGTTGACAAATACAATTACTATCAGCACTGGAGCTCATGATCTGTGTGATCAGAGTAACCACACACACACACACACACACACACACAGAAAATCCTGTGTTGTAAAAGCTTTATTTCAAACCAAAAAGAATTCCTGCTGTTCTGAATTCAGCCCTGGAACTTTCCACAATAAACCTCTGTATATAACTATTGCAAGATTTAAAAATAAGTACTTTAAAAAAGGAAACAGCATTATCTTTCTGCAGAGGTACTGCAAGGGGAAAAAGAGAGGAAAGAAGGAAGAAAAACAAATTTTAGACAATGTTTCTATAAAGCAGCTGAACATCAGGGTAAATATTTCAATGAATCCAAAAGTTTTTGAAATAAAGATCTGAAATATAGACACAAGCACACGGGGAATATATGATGGGATATTAGAAGCACATGAAAAATAAGCTTTCAAAGTGTAGAGGGAAAATGTAAGAAAATATATATAACTATCACAATTTATATAGCCAGCAAAAGAGAAAATATATATTGCTGATACCTAATAAGGGACAAGGAGTACAAGGGTTGAGAAATGCTAGCAAAATAAATGAAAACCAGCAAGGAAAAGTTTTTAAAATAAGCAGTATGGAGATACCTCAAAGAATTAAAAGTAGACCTACTATTTGATCCAGTAATCCTATTATTGGGCATTATCCAAAAGTAAAAAACGTCATTTTATAAAAAAAAACAACACTTGCACTAGAATGCTTATTGCAGTACAATTCACAATAGCAAAGATGTGGAAACAACCCAAGTGCCCATAAATACATGAGTGGATTAATAAAATGTGGTATATGTATACCATGAAGTTCTACTCAGCCACAAACAACAATGGTGATCTAGCACCTCTGGTATTATCCTGGATGGAGCTGGAGCCCATTCTCCTAAGTGAAGTATCCCAAGAATGGAAAAACAAGCACCACATGTACTCACCATCAAATTATTAATTGATCAACACTTACGTGCACATATGGTAGTAACATTCACTGGGTGTCGGGCAGGTGGGGGGTGGAGGGGGTGGGTATATTCACACCTAATGGGTGCAGTGCACACTGCCTGGAGGATGGACACACTTGTAGCTCTGACTTGGGCAGGGCAAAGTCAATATATGTTACCTAAACATTTGTACCTCCATAATATTCTGAAATAAAAAAATATATATTAAAAATAAATAAACTGGAACTAATCAATCAATACTTATATGCACATATGGAAGTAAAACTCAACAGAAATCAAGCAGGTGGGAGAGGGAGGAGAGGTTGGGTATATTCATACCTAACGGGTACAATGCACACTATCTGGGTAATGGGCATACTTATAACATTTGACTCAAACTGTACAAAAGCAATACATGTAACCAAAATGTTTGTATCCCCATAATATTCTGAAAAAAATAAAATAAAATAAAAAATTTAATTTAATTTAAAAAATAAAATAAAATTAGAAACAATGATAGATATAGAAGATAGATAAAAGAAATGCAAATATATATAAATAATATCCCTGAAGAAAAGAATGACAATTACAACAGAAAAAAGTCTTAGAGATATAATTTAAGAAATAATTAACCAAGCATGGTGGCACATGTCTGTAGTCCTAGCTACTCAGGAGGCTGAGGCAAGAGGATTGCTTGAGCTCAGGAGTTTGAGGTTGCAGTGAGCTATGATCATGCCACTGTATTATAGCCTGAGTGACAGAGTGAGACCCTGTCTAAAAAAAACAGACTTTATTAAATATACTGAGATGATAAATCATTTTTAAGGAATATTTTATATAAAATACAACATTAAGACACTTTGTAATAAAGTTATAGAACTTCAGAGTTAAAGGATTCTTTAAGCATTTAGGAAAAAGAAAAAAACAAAGTCACCTATAAGTTATACTAAAAAAAGAGAGACTGGCATTAGAGTTATCCACTTGAGTATTCAACTCTAAACCATAGTAGAATAGTGCCTACAAAATCCTAAATGAAAAGAAAATTGTGACTGAAGAATTTTATATTCAGCAAAATTTTATCCAACCATGAAGATAATAGAAAAACATTTTCAAAAACACACGAACTCCGAATAAACCCATCTTCATGAATACTTCTTGAAATTATTAGAGGAATTCAACCAACTAAAGAATAAATGGATAAACTATTGCAAAAATGTGGTATCTACTTAACTGTAGGACTCTTATCTCCCAATCCATGCTCCACAATTTTTTCACTTTTTTTAATGCCTTGAAATGCTAACCTCTGTGTCCAAGCTCCCTTGCCAACTTGCTATCAGGTGGATACAGCATTTAATGTCCCTTAATGCACTTAATGGACAAGAGTGTTCTTAATAGTAATACCAGTGCTGTTCACAAACACTTGTCCAATCCAGAATCCCTGCTGAGCACCTATTGAAAAATACTGATCAACAGGTTCAATACAATTATAATAAATATACCAACAGATAATTTCAAAGATCTGATGAGTTAATTCGAAATGTTTGTATAAAAGCAAAAAGCCAAGATACTCCTAAAGAAAAAACAATGTGAGCTACTAGTCCCACCACATATAAAGACTTAATATAAAGCTATAGAATTTCATATAGTCTGCTACTCACTACAGGAAAGACAGATTTGTGGAACAGAATAGAAAGCCTAAAAACAGATCCACATATATACCTAATATATATCAGAACTGGCAGTGTATAGCAGATCAGAAAGTGATGGACTGTCTAATAAAATTGCAAAGACAATTGGAAACACACAGACATGCACACACACACAAGGATTCCTACTTGACAGTCCACACAAAAATTAATTCTAAATGAATCAAATAATGTTAGCATGAAGCACAAATCTTTACAAACTTTTAGAAGAAAATATAGGATAATATTGTTATAACCAAAGGTAAGCAGAATATCTCTAAAGACAAAAAAATATATAAAAATCAAAGAACAAGCTGGGAAAAATATTTGTAACATGTGTTGTTAAAACATATTAATATCCAAAGTATATTAATTATAATAAGAAGAAAAAAACAAAAATCCAATAGGCCAAAAAATAAAAGGTGCCAAAAATCTTTTTAAAAACCATGAAGAGGAATTTCACAAAAGGGAATAAATAAATACAAATAACTATGTGAAAAGATCTTCAACAATATTAATAATCAAGAACATGCAAATTAAAACATCATCTTATTTCACAACCAACAAATTGGCAACATTTTTTCAAATATGAGAAAAGAAAAACTGATATTAAAATTGAAAATTTCTCTTCATCAAATGGAAGAAGATATTTATAACACATATATCTGGCAAAGGATATATGTATGTATCCTTTCTATAAGGATACAAACATAAATTTATAATTTATTAAGAAAAAGACTGCCTAATAGAAAAATGGGTGATGAATGATACTTCTCAGAAAAAGATATTCAAATGACCAATAAACACATGAAAAAGTATTTCACTCTATTAGTTATTAGGAAAATGCAGAATAAAACCATGATAAGATACCATTATACATCAAACACAATGGCTAAAATAAAGACTGACAATACCAAGAGCTGTCAAGGATATGGAGTAAGCAGAACTCTCTTATACACTGTTGAAAGTGAAAATTCATAAACCACTTTGGAAAACTGTTCAGTTATTTCTGTTAAAGCTGAATGCATATGTATCCTATGATTCAGAAATTCCGTATAAAAACTAACAGAAATACATGTACTAGAATATGATGTATACTAGGATATTCAAAGCAGTGCTGTTAGTTATAACTCAACCCTGAGAATCAACAATTAGATTAATACATTGTGGTAGATTCACATATGATATACTATGCAGCAATGAAAATGAAAATCTACAACTATAAGCACAATGAGGATGTACCATACAGATAAGGTTTAAAGAAAAGCCAGTCACAAAAAAGTACACATTGTATGACTCTAATATAAATTCAAGAACAATGGCACAATGAGTACAATGGTATTAGTACTCAGGGCAGTATTTACGGCTGTGGAAAAACTATCAGGGAGCCTCAGAGGGGATTTCTGGGTTACTGGTAATGTCCGTATCTTGACCTTGGATGTGGTTAGTGTGTGAACATTCTATGAGCTATAAATTTATGATATGCGTACTTTTTTATATGTATGTTATACTTAAATTTTTTATTAAAATTATGTACACACATATACATAAACCAAAGATTAAAAACGATGTGGAGCAATGGGAAGTTTTTTTGTTCATACTGTGAATAGAACTTGAAACAAACACTTGGAAATTAATTTGACATTATTTTGCAAGCTGAAGTTGAGCATAACGTCCCTATGATCCAGTAACACCATTTTTAAGTATATATACCTTAGAAAGGTTCTTGCACAAAGGTATATCTGGAGACATATATGAGACATTTCATTGCAATATTATTTGTAATAGATAAACTGGAAACAATACAAATGTACATCACAAGTAGAGTGAATAATTAATCTTTATATGGTCACAGATGAAATATTAGATGACAAAGAAGTTTATTTTAAAAAAAAACTATACTTCTACTCACCAAAACATATGAAAACTAAAAACCTAACAATGGGAAAAATATATATATATACACACCTTTTATATATTGGTCAAAGGAGACACTACCAAAACATCTAGGAAATCAAATGAATTTGCTGGAAAACTGCATGAAAAATGAAGGAAATAGTCAACACAAAATTCAACATACTAGTTACTCAGAAGGAGGGGGAAGAAAAAGACATGTGTTTATAGAAGGACACACAAGAGGTTTCAAAAGGACTAGTATTTCTATTTTTTTTTTTTTTTTTTGAGACAGAGTCTCACTTTGTTGCCCAGGCCTGAGTGAGTGCCGTGGCATCAGCCTAGCTCACAGCAACCTCAAACTCCTTGGCTCAAGCAATCCTTCTGCCTCAGCCTCCCAAGTAGCTGGGACTACAGGTAGGCACTGACATGCCCGGCTAATTTTTTCTATATATTTTTAGTTGGCCAATTAATTTCTTTCTATTTTTAGTAGAGATGGGGCCTCGCTCTTGGTCAGGCTGGTTTCGAACTCCTGACCTTGAGCGATCCTCCCGCCTTGGCCTCCCAGAGTGCTAGGATTACAGGCGTGAGCCACCACGCCCGGCCTAGTATTTCTATTTTTTAAGCCCATAGCAGGGTATATGAATGTTCAATTTATACCGTTCTTTAAAATGTTATCTATTATATATACTTTTTTGTACATACATTTTAATTTAAAAATATATGATTTTAAATTATGCTAATCTTAAAAATCAATAACTTTCCCATATAAAAATAACTAACTTATTTAAAAATACACAGAAAGAAAAGATCTTGTTTATAATAGGTAAAAAATATAGAAGGAAAGAAAAAATGAAGAAGGAAAGAAGAGGGAGGCAGAAGAAAGGAAGGAAAGAAATACGGAAAGAAGGATGGAAGGAAGGAGGGAAGGAAAAAAGAAAGGGAGGCAGGGAGAAAGAGAAGAAGAAAGAAAGGAAGGAAGAAAAAGAAAGAAAAACAAAGACTCCTGAAGAGAGGGAGAGAAGGAGGGAAGAAAATGAGAAAGAAAGAGAAATGGGGAGAAGGAGGAAGGAAAGAAAAAACGATGAACATAGAGAAGGCAGGAAGGGCAATCTAAAAATAAACTTTAAAATGGATGCAATATTTCTATGAAGAAAATTTGCAAACATTACTGAAGGACACAAAGAAGAATTGAATAAATAGAAAGATATAAACCCTATTTGGGGAAAGAAAAAATTCAAAATAAAAAGTGTGTCAATTCTTTTTGAAATGAATCTATTAATAGGGTTTTTTCCCAAAACTGACACACTGATTCTAAAATTAATGTAGAAAAGTTAGCATGCAAGAATAATGGAAATTCTAACCAAAAAGAATAATGACTGTGGACTAGCACTATCAGGCATTAATATGGGTACAGTAATTAAAATCACCTGGAATGAATGGACAGATAAATGGAACAAAATGTTATCCAGAAATAACCCCCTAAACATACAATATTTTAGAAAGTGAATCATTGGTTTTAACTAACAGTGATGAAAATGTATAATATTCCTTAAAATTATATTGGGACACCTGGTGGGCCATCTGAAATTTTTAAAATAATCTTATTCCTATTTTATTCCTTCCTCTAAATAAATCCCAGGTGGTCAAAGGTTCAAATACTAACAATTAAACTACAATAACAAATAAAATTAGATAAAGTAATATGAAAAAATTGCTTTATAATCATGAGGTGGGGGAAATCTTTCTAAGTAAAAGTTGAAAGCAGCCATAAAGAAAAGATTGATAGGTTTGGAAAAATGAAACATTTTTGTAAGGCAAAGCCACTATAAACAAAATCAAAAGCAAAATTGGGTTGAAATATTTATACTTGTCACAGAAAAATGTTGAATTCTCACTCTCTAAAGAATCTTTACAAATCCATAAGAAAAGACAAATGTCCAGTAGAAAAATGGACAAAGAACATGAAAAAATTTTATTTGGATCTTAAACATACATTTTTCACAAATTCATCTAAAAAGTGGTGCAAATTAAAAGAAATGTGTCTGTTCAAGTAGCCAAAGATCAAAACTTTTATACTGTATGATTTTGTTCAAGTTGCGGGAAATGAGCACTCACTCACATTACTGGTGAGACCATAAATTGTTACTAGCTCTAAGGAGGAACTTGGTAATATTCAACAAAATGAGAAATGCATATTCTTTTGACTCAATAATCTCCTCTCAAGAGAATTTATCCTCATATATACACACGTGAGAAACAATGTGTATATGTACCTAGTCATTGCATCACTGTACACTCTCATCCATCCTCAGCAAGTGGCTTTTATTTTCATTTGTGTTTTCTGATGACCTTCGGCATTTCAACAGTGTTATACCAAGGAAGAAAGAAAAAAGTAAAGAACAAAAGGTGTGTTTTCCAACTGTGTCAGCCCAGTTTTACAAAGCTGTCTTCAAACTGCCAGTGACTTATCTTATAGTCCCAGTGACCAGAATTGTCACAGTACCAACATTAGTTCAAGAGGTGGTTGGAAATATGACTATTTCAGTGGATGAGAAGGGGACAATGATATTGGATTGACAGCTAGCAGCATGCTATAATTGTTAACATTTAAAATTTGACAGAAACATAAATCTGGGACTCCGGTTATTCATGAGAAAAGAGAAGATTGAGTTACATTGAACCCGCATTTCTACATGGTAACAACTTGTGGATGGAGCCTGCTACATTCTTCCTCTCGACCGAGAGCACCTGGTTACCCATCTGGGCCTTCACACTTGGTGACTCTGCCATGCTTTCCAAAGCACCAAATTATATTTGAAAGTTCATTTGTGACTTTCAAAAACATGATATCAGTAGAGCCATTTAATTTTCAGGTGTTTTTTCCTAATTTCTCCACTTACTTTGTGTTTTGTGTGTGTGTGTGTATGTGTGTGTGTGTGTATGTGTGTGTGGTAATATATTCATGAAACAAGTTTCAGCAGCTGGAAGAAAGATCCAAACATAAATATGGCTTAAACAACTATATGGCTTAAACAAGATATTAATGTATTTCTCTCTCACACAACAGTACAAATGTAAGTAGACTAGAGCCAGCTCTTTTTCTCTTCTAAGCATTCTCATCACACAGCATTCCACATCAGGTCCAAAACATTTGCTCCAGCTCCTGCGACCACTTCTACATTTCAGCTGGTTAGAAAGAAAAAGATATCAAGAGGTCATACCTGTAAACTAAAATAAAATTTTAAGGCTCACCCCCGACCGGCTGACTGAATGGACCCCCTTGTGGCCAAAGGAATATCCTAAAATTAAATTGTCTGCCAGGAGGAGGGAAGTCAGACATGTATTATGTCCCCCTCCCTCCTTGGGGACTTCCTTTGTAACCCATTAATAGGCCTAAGGGTAAGCAAGACAAACCTACAGGTCCTCAATTTACACAACCAATCTATGTCAGGTGGCTTGTCTTTGATAAACAGCTCCTTATGTTAAAACATTCCAAGCCTTTAGACAAAGCTTCATGTCTTTAACCAATTACAAGCCAAAGAATCTTTAAACTCACCTATAACCTGTAAGCCCCCCCCCCCCCGCTTGGAGATGTCCCACCTTTTTGGGCCAAACCAATGTATGCCTCCCACGTATTGATTTATGACTTTACCTGTAACCCCTGTCTCCCTAAAATGTATAAAACCAAACTGTAACCTAACCACATCAAGTCCACTTGCTCAAGGCCTCTTGGGAGTGGCTCTGGATCATGGTCCTCAAATTTGGCTCAGAATAAATCTTTTTAAAATTTATTTTACAGAGTTAGGCTTTTTTCCATTGACACACCCATTCCTTTAAAAAAATATATATCACTTATGCTAAATGATTGCCGGCCCAGAACATAGACATATTGTCATACCTAGCTGCCAAGAAGTCTTAAAAATCTAGTCATTAGCTGGGTGGCTAGCTCAACCTCAGCAGTTTTAGCAAGAACACTAAAGAAAAAGAAACAATTTGACATTAGAGGGAATTAGTACTTGCTACCATAAAAAATTTTCATTCATTTATTTGTAACCTCATCTAATTCTAAAAAGAATTGCAATGGAATACAAAATTAAACAGATAGAAAGTCACACTAGTTAAAGACACCCTCACAACACAAATTTTTGTTACAAGTATTATTCTTAAATTTTTAAGCCCATGTTTCACTGGCCAATAAGAGTATCTTGAGCTCTGCTAACTGTAGATTGTATTATAAAAATGATTATTGTGCATTTCCTAGTCACTATTTTAACTGAAGCAGAGGAAAAACATAAAATATTGGTTTAAGAGTAAGGTTAGCAAAAGAGATACTGCTATTTGAGACAAAAAAAAAAAGATGAACCTAGAGGACATAATGCGAACCAAAATAAGCCAGACAAAGAAAGAAAAGTACTGCATGATCTCACTTATATGTGGGACCTAAAAAAAGTTGAATTCATGGAAACAGCAGAATGGTGGGTACTAGGGGCGGGGGCATAGGGGGAGGAATTTGGAGACGTAGGTAAAAAAGTACAAATCTGCAGTTATATAAGGTGAATAAATCTAGAGATCTAATATACAGCGTGAGAAATATAGTCAATAATATTGTATTGTATATTGGAAGTTTGCTAAGAGAGTAGATTTTAGATATTCTTACCTAAAAGAACATTTAAATACAAAGGTAACTGCTGTGTGAGACAATAGATATATTAATTTGCTTGATTGCAGTACTCACTTCACTGGGTGTATGTATATCAAAACATCATGCTGCAAACAGAAACTTTTCAAAAGAAGACAGACTAATGGCCAAGAAACATGAAAAAATGCTCAACATCTCTAATCATCAGAGAAATGCAACTCTAAACCACAGTGAGATACCACTGAACTCCAGTGAGAACGGCTTTTATCAAAAAGTCCCAAACAACAAATGTTGCTATTGGCATTGATGCGGAGAGATAGGAGCACTCATACACTGCTGGAGGGACTGCAGACTAGTACAACCTCTACGGAAAGGAGTACGAAGATTCCTCAAGGAACTAAAAGTAGAACTACCATTTGATCCAGCAATCCCACGGCTGGATATCTACCCAAAGGAAAAAAAACACATTCTATAAAAAAGATATCTGCACCCAAATGTTTATAGCAGCACAATTCACAATTGCAAAGATGTGGAAACAACCCAAGTGCCCATCAATACATGAATGGATTAACAAAATGTAATATATGTATACCATGGAGTACTACTCAGCCATAAAAAATGATGAACTACCTATTGTATTATCCTGGATGGACCTAGAGCCCATTCTTCTAAGTAAAGTATCACAAAAATGGAAAAACAAATATCGTATGTACTCACCATTAAATTGGTACTAATTGATCAACACTAATATGCACATAACATTCATCAGGTGTTGGGCAGGTCAGAGGAGGATAGAGGGGATGGGTAAATCCACACCTAAGGGATAGAGTTTATGCTGTCTGGGGGATGGGCATGCTCGTAGCTCTGCCTCGGAAGGTGCAAAGGTAATTTATGTAACCAAAGCATTTGTACCCCAGCAATGCTCTGAATTAAAAAAACTAATAAAAAATTATGATGTACACCTTAAATATATATAATAGGAAAATAAATTTTATATTCTGATTACACTATAAAAAATAGATAAACTTGCATTCAATCTTAGAATGAACACATACTGGCCATGTGACCTTTGCCAAATTACTTAATCTCTATGAACTTTGGTTTTATCAAGTATAAAAGAAGGATAATACGAACAGCTTCGCAAAATGGTTGTGCATATTAATTGAAATAAAGCACCCACAAGAGTGTCTAGCACATAGGAGGCATTCAATCCTTTGTAGCATTTTGTTTTTATCCAGTTCTAATATTTCAAATCACTTTAAATTTCTGCCTCTACCAATGGTTGGCTAATTTGTTTTAGGCCTGGCTCTTGCTAAGAGCAATTAGAAAAGTCGGTGGGGGAGATTTTAAAAACTTTTGAAGACATTAGGAGAACTTATATAAGGGCAGTAATCCAGAATAGAATAGAAAATCCAAAAGAAGTAGCCTGATATTTGGAGATTATTTTACTTTTTAAGTTTTACCAATTCTAATTGCAAAAATGGTAGTTGAGCAGCTGATAAGCTATGCAGAAATTTTAGTAGTCTCACTGAGCTAAAGGAACAAAACTTGGAGTGGACTAACATTGAGGAGAAACTATAGTAAACACTCCCAGGCATTCAGCTGGGATTTCTGATGGCCCCAACCTAAAAGTAAGAGTAAACTAGAAATAGGCCAGCCCTCACGATGACTGAAGCCTTAAATATCTAATTCCCTGGTTGGCTTAAGGAGATATATCTCTAGCCTAACTGTCTGACAAATGCAAAAATAAATTCTCTTTGAGAGAAGATAAACTGCCCAGAGATTCATACTCTCTAAAAAAAATTTTATACACAATAGCTGACATTTAATTAAAAATTACGAGATGTGTAGAAATATTTTTTAACTACAAGAAAAAAAATCAATAAAAATGGGATTTGGGATGTATAGTTATGAAAGTTATTAGATATGAACTTTAAAGTAAATATGATTGCTATATTCAAAATATTAAATTAAATAATGAGATACAATGCAGAACTCAATGGATAAAATTAGCAGCAGATTAGAAAGAGTTTAAAAGAGAATTAGATATGTCAGAATACAATATTCAACCTCAAGACAAAATGAAGAAATAAAAATGGAAAAAATGAAAAGAGCATAAGATAATACAAAACATGATTAAACAGTCTAACATAGGCATTCCACAAAAAGAGAGGGGAAAGAATGAACAGAAGAACTATTTGAAGAGATAATGATCAAGAGTTTTCCAAAGCTAAAATAAGGCAACAGCAAAAAATAAAATATCTAAGTTTGAATAAAAGAAAATTAAACTTTCAAAATTTACAGATAAGTAATTACATGTTTAAATTATTGGAAGGAATTAAGAAAAACTACTCTAATTAATAAATGAATTTACCAAGTTTTGTAGATATAACATCAATATACAAAGATCAATTCGATTTCTATACACAAGCAATAAATAATTAGAAAATTGCTTTTAAATACCAAATATAATAGCACCAAAAATCATCAAGTACCCCGAAATAAAACTAAAAGAAGATGTATAAAACACATACACAGAAAACTAGAAAACACTGAGAAAATTTTATAAAGACTTAAATACAGGGATATATTGTGGTCATGGATTGAAAGGTTAAATATTGTAACAATGTCAGTTCTCCCCAAATTGATCTATGTAGAATCAATACAATCCCAAACAAAATCTCACCGGGTTTTGGAGGTGTGTGTATGAAATTTGACAAGCTGATTATAAACTTTATGTGAAAATTTAAAGGTTTGAGAATAGCTAAGGTAGGACTTGTCCCACGGGCTATCAAGGTGTATTATATTAATACATGAAGACAGTGTGGTAATGGCACAATGATAGACAGGCCAAATGGGGTCAACACATTGATCCACACACAATTTATGATATAGGTGGCCCTGCCAAGCAGTAAGAAAAGGACAAGTTTTCTCTTAACGGCACAATGTCAGTTACACAGGTATATATATATATATATAATAAAAATATCTTGACCCCTCCTTCATGCCATATAATTCCAATTGGACTATAGATCTAACTGCAAAAGGTGAAACAATAAAGCTTCTAGAAGTAAATATAGGAGAATAGACAGGTAAAGATTTCCTAACAGGATCCCAAAATTCACTAAGTATAAATGAAAAGATGAGGAATTAGACTACAATAAAATTAGGAACTTCTGTACATAAAAAAAAATATACAAGTGGACAATTTAACCATGGGATGGAGAAGATATTTGTAAGGCATGCAACATTAAAAAAATTAGTATCCAGAATTTAAAAATGCCTACAAATAAATAAGGAAAAGGTAACTCAACATAAAAACTGTCAAGAGACTTACTTGAATAAGCACTTTACAAAAGAAGATATCCAAATGACCAATAAATACACAAAACTCTTACTAATTAACACAAAAATGCAAATTAAACCACAATGTGATACTACCACTAAACCCATGAGAATGACTGAAAGGAAAAAGATTAACAGCGTTAAATATTGGAGAGGACATAGAGCATAGAAATGTTCATACGCTGTTGGTGGGAGTAAAAATTAGTACAATCACCTTGGAAAACTGTTTGTCAGTAACCGTTAAGGTTGAACATAAGCATATCCATTACTCAGTAAATCCACTCCTAGTTATATAGCAAACAGCAATTATACAAATACATGCCAAACTTCATGTACAAGAATACCCATAACATCATTATTCATAATAGCCCCAAACTAGAAACAACACAAATGTCCATCATCAGCAGAATGGATTAAAAAAAGCAAAAACGTTGCATTCATAAGATGGGCTGTCATACAACACAGTTCAGCAAAATCTTTCTGTTAAAGACTCAATAGTAAATATCTTAGACTTTGAATGCCATATGGTTTTGCTGTGGTAGACTGAAAATGGTCATAGATCATATGTAAACATGAGCCAATGTACATGGCTGTGTTTCAAGAAAACTTTATCTGACAGCCTTTGCACGTACAATGGAAATGAATGAACTATAGCTACATGACAGAACATGGATGAATCTCACAATGCAATGTGAAGCAAAAGAAAGCAGACACGAAAGTATTATGAAAGGTGGAGAAGGAGTTTGGGAAGGGCTTGAGGGAAGATTCTGGGGTGCCACTAATCTTTTTAAAAACCTGGGTGATAGCTTTGGTGTGTTCACTTTGTGGTCATTCATTGAGCAATCCAATATGATTTGTGTACATTTATACACATACATGTATTATAATAAACAACTTTATGAAATAATAATTATTTGAAATCACTAAAAGATGACTTAAGGATAATCTAGAGAACTTTTTCTTTGGTAAAAGCAAAGAAGGTAGCCAGGTAACATCAGAGAATGTATTTTCATAATATATTTTGGGATAACTTTAATTTTACTTTGTGTATAGGATACTTGACAAAAGTGGGTGGCTATTTGCTCCTCAGAGATGAAATTGAAGTCATGCTTGGGGGTAAGTATTGAGGTTATAACGAAATCTGTATGCATAGATCTAAATAAATTTACTGCGTATGATTCTAGTCACATACGAGTTTTTAAGGGTCCTGGATGTGGGGAGGGTGGTAGTGGGGGATGGGGGTTATGGGGAAATCAACCAAAGGACTGGGTTAAAGGGCATCTTTCTTTTCTTTCTATTCTATTTCTCTCATTCTCTCTCCCTGTGTCACTCTCTTTATTTGTCCCTCTCATTGTCTGAGACATAACTATCATTCAAGAGCTCTTAGGAACTACAGAAAGTTGAGGATTCATTCATTCATTCATTCATCCAACAAATATGTTTTCAGAATCTTTTATGTGGCAACACTATTCTAGCTCTTGGGGATAGAGCAGCAAATAAAGCAAAGTTTCATCCCTCAGTGTATTTACATCTTAGTGGCTAGCATTTTCACAATACATTTGCAGAGGAGGAACTTAAGGGTAATATGATTCTATCAAAATGTTTGGGTCTTAGGGATCTCCTGTTAGCCTCTGTCTATTGCCCCATGGGGTCACAATTAGAAACAGGTGAGTTATAAAATAGGCTGGCTGCCTTCTTTCCTTACAGTTTTAAGTTCACAGCAAAATTGAGCTGGACGTACAGAGATTTCCCATGTACCCTCTGCCCCCACCTATGCACAGCCCCCCTCCATTATCAACATCACCCCCCAGAGTGGTACATTTGTTACAATTTGTGGACCTACATTGACACATCATTATCTTCCTTCCTTTTTGATTCATTCATCACTCATTGATTCAGCAAGTATTTGCCTGCTAAATGCCAAGCACTAAAATTCTTTCTCCATCTTTCTTACAATCTTTTCCTTCTTTTTATCCTCCTCCTCCTTCTGCTTCTTCTCCTTTCATTCTTTCCTAAATCTCCCCTTTTTGCTATTTTTTTATTAAGAAAAAAAATAAGTACCTGCTGCATCCCTGTCTCAAGTTAGTGGCTGGGAGGAGCAGGGGAATGTCTTCTGTTCTTTGTGCTACAGGAGATGGCTCAACAGAACTGTCCAGATGGAGGTCCTCAGTGGCGGTCCTGGGACTGTGGGCAGAAATGGGATGGTGGGAGATGGGACGATCAGAATCATCAACTGTAAACAACAATAGCCTAGAACTAAAACCATCCCTTTAAAAGTTCTGTATTTCTGCTTATGATTAGGAAATGGTACTTTGAGATGGCAGTCTGCCATTTTCCTTATTTGCTGACAATTAATAAGCTCTTCTTTCCTTTTCCTCAAAAAAAAAAAGAAAGAAAAGAAAGAAAATAGTAATTTCTCACAGTCAACTATCTGGATATAATGATATTAGCATTTTGGTATATGTATCATCCCAGATGCTTTTAAAGAATATAAGCTATTACATATTTAATTTTAAATTATCATAACCATTTTATAACTTTTTTACTTACCTTTATATTGCAAACATCTTTCCATGCCAAGAAATATGGATCTACATCATGTTAATATGTGTATACTATTTAATTTTATGATATTCATAATTTTATGCAGTTCCCTATTAATGAACATTTAGGCTGATTTCAACTTTTTTATAATTGTGACCAATATAATATATATATGTTCATGGACCTCTTCATGAGTATATATTTATGCTATCTAGCAGAATGCTTAGCACATAAAAGGTACTCAGTAAATGTTTAGTGAATATTTTCATTTTCCTTTTACTGGGATCTGCTGGGAATAGAGCAGGGGTGGGAAACCTGTGGCCTCAAGGTCCTTAAGTGCAGCCTTTTGACTGAATCCAAATTTTACAGAATAAATCCTTTTATTTTTGTTAATACTTTTTTGTTCATCTTTTAAATTTTTATTTTATTTTTAAAATGAACATACTTAAAATAAGGAAGAATAAAATAAGAATCAATGAAATAATCCTCCTAGATTGACTAGCACAATTAGAATATTCGTAAGCCACAGGACAAAATGGATGGCTGCTTTGCTCATGATTTACTTCTAACTTCCCCTGCCTGACTGGCGCCACTCCCTCACAAGGCTGGCTGGTGAGAGTTTATGGGAATTGAGTACACCAGTCTGTCATCAGCTTTTGGCAACGGTGCACTGTGTTTCTGTTTGAAGTGGAATTTGTGAATAGTTGCACAGCTCGACGGTATTTTTTAATTCTGTCTGCTTACCAACCCATCATGTCAAAGAACACCACGAGAACGCTGAAGGAAGAAAACAGATTTTTTAATGAGGATTGGGAATTGCAATATGCTCTCATTTCTGCTAAAGTAAAGATGATTTGCTTGCTTTGTGATACTGCAATATCGACATTAAAGAAATTCAGTACTCATCAGCATTATAACACTCCTAAGGACCACAAATATTTTAAATTAGAGGGAGAGGCATGAAAGTTCATGTTGCAGAAATAGAATGATGAAAAGCAAAAGCAAAGACAATTCTTTCAAGCAGCAATAAGACCTGGAAATAATGCCACTGAAGCAACTTACAAAGTAGCTTATGTACTTGGGAAAAAGGGAAGTCATTCAATGATGTAGAAATTGTGAAAGAATGCATTGTTGAAGTTGTAGGATGCTTACACCCCAACAATATTGCAAGGTACAAACAACTGCCTCTTTCAAGAACCAGAACTGATCAGCAGCATGAATTAGCCTTCCACTTAACAGAACAACTTCATGCAGTACTTCAAAAGGAAAATATATGGCCAGGCATGGTGGCTCATGCCTGTAACTCTAGTACTCTGGGAGGCTGAGACGGGAGGATGGCTTGAGCTCAGGAGTTCAAGATCAGCCTGAGCAAAAGCAAGACCCCAACTCTACAAAAAAAGAAAAACTTAGCCAGGGGTAGTGGTGCATGCCTGTAGTTCTAGCTACTCAAGAGGCTGAGGCAGGAAGATGGCTTGAGCCCAGTAATTTGAGGTTGCAGTGAGCTGTGATGATGCCTCCACGTTCTAGCTGGAGTGACAGAGTGAGAATCCATCTGCAAAAAAATAAAAAATAATAAAAAAATTTAGAAAAAGAAAAATATATATTATATATTATTCAATTGGTTTGGATGAATCAACTGATACTACTAACTGGGCACAGGTTTTATACTTCATTCAGGTCATAACAGAAGATTTTCTTTGCTATGAAGTGTTACTCACTTTGGGCTCTCTTGTGAACAGAACACAGGAATCTTCAACAACTCTCCAGATACATGTTATGAATTTGGACTGAATTTGGTAAATTTAGTGAGTATGTGCACAGATGATGCACCTTCCATGACAGGAAAACATGAAGGGTTTATTACACAGATAAAAAAACTATTAACAGATCCTTAGGCTCTCATTTCTTTTCATTATGTCTTGCAAAATCTCTGTGCTAAAGCTACTCTTTAAGTGACACTTTGCAACAAGTTATAAGTATTGTTAACTATATTCATGCAAATGCAACATGGTATTGTCAGTTTCCTAGCATGCTAAAGTTGAAGGATGAGGTATTCAGTGTGAATTTGCCATATCATTCTAAAGTGCATTGGCTATCACAGGAAGAGGTGTTAGCTAAAATTTTATCTCTGCAAGAAGAGATAGTTAAATTTTATGAAGAACAGAAATAGCAATGTGAATTATTGAAAGATTTCTACAGAAAATGCAGCATTTCTGTGTGATATCATGTCAAATCAAAATGACTTGAATATTTTTTTGCAAGGCAAAAGTAAGTCTATATGTGATATGTGGCAAAAAAAAATCCAAGCGTTTTGAAAAAATGCTATCTTTTTTCAAAACACTTCTTCAAGAGGAAATTTCAGATGAATGTTTTTCCCAGTTAGCAAAGGTCACTGATGGGTCAGATGATATATGTGAATCATTTGAAGAATAGGCAGCTGTTATAGACCTATTAATTGGAGAATACAATGAACGAGTCACTGATTTTGAGAACCATGACATCACACTCAAATTAGCATTTCAGCCTCACTTAGTTGATATCACCAAGGCATCTAAAGAACTACAGATGGAATTGATTAAGCTCTCAGTAGATGACATTTTAAAGTCATTGTTTGATGCTAAGAAGGATCCAATTGAAATATGGAAAAATGCAGTAGAATACCCACGCCTTTGGCAACATGCCCAAAAAAATGCTTTCTTGCTTTTAAACCACTTATTGCTGCGAATCTACATTCTCCCACCTAACTCAAATGAAGATTTCCTAAGGTCAAAAATGACTGATACCCATCTGGAGGATCAACTGAAACTACAGACCCCCAGGCTGCAACCAACCATTCAAATGCTCTCCAACAAAAAGCAGACCAAACCAAGTCATTAAAAGGTTAGTTAGCTTTAAAATTAACCAGTAGTTTTCATTTTTTGAAATTATTAAGTACATAATCGTTAAATTTTTACAAAATAATATACACCTTTAAGTATATCTAATTGAAATTTCTTGAATGTGGCCTTATTTGATTATGGCTAAATTAATGGAGCCTTCCAACATGAAAAAATTCCCCACCCCTGGAATAGAGGATAAAACTTGCTGTACGCTATTAGCAAAGGTAATAAAATTACAGGAAAGTAAATGGAGGGGAGATGGAGAAGTGGGGGGACTCTGTAAAAGGTGGTAGGCTATTTAGAGTTAGAGCTTTTTGGACTCTAAAGGAGAGATGCCTTGAACTAATGTCTCTTCTGCTGTTACAGCTATTGAACGAGTGCTTCGAGACAAAGACCCTCTGATCAAGCAGTTGGCAGAAATAACCCACAACATTATTAAAGAAGTATCCCATACAATAACCTCCTCGACTGTTAAACAAAATTTCCAAAGATTTCTTAAGTTCTTCTACACCAAAAAATTGAAGCCTCTTTATAATTATACCGTGCCCTTCGAAGACCAGATAGACAATCCGATGGAGAGTCAAGATATGAAGAATGATGAGGAGGACCTCACAGAAGAGAATGATTACTAACCTACTGAGTAACCTTCATCATGTCCTGGTTCTCTCTCCTCTTTCTACTTTCCACATCTTTTCTTCACCTCCCATTTCCCTTATTTCCCCAGGATCTCTGAGTTCTTTTCACTCCATTTGGTAAAACACACAACTCTTCATCGGTTCCAACTCCAACCTGGATACCCAGATCTTCCATATGCTCCTGAAGACATAAGGCATCCTTTCAATAGATTCCACCTTCTTCAGGAGATAGCTGTGGTTATGAACAGCATCTTTCCCCTTGGTACATTTTTTCAAATTATAATAATCTTGGCAGACTTCCCTATTGTTTATAGGGGAAGATAGAAATAACTAACATGGCCTCTGAGGCCATGCAGAAGCTGACCCTGTATCATTTGCCAACCTCATGGGACACTCCCCTGCCCACTCTGTGCTACAGAGGCACAGGCCTTCTCAATTCCCCATGTCTCCCCACGTACCAGGACATTCACTCCCTACATGTTCTCCCTGTGCCTGAAACACTCTTCCTTCCCCCTCAGCCAGTCAGTTCCTACCCATTCTTCAAAATCCAACTAAAAAGTTATTTCCACAAGGAAGCCTCTCTGACCCTCTCTATATCTTTACAGCCCTTACCACAATAACTAAGATAATTAAGTATAGAACAAATTAATGGAAAATTAATTCATTTTGCAATTAGTTGCCTCAACTCTGACCCCACTGCCAAAATGTCAGCACTTTAAGATCATGAATTGTGTCTTCTTGGTTCACCCCTGTAGCCACAAGGACCATAGCAGTATTTAATACATATTTATCACATAGATGAATGAATAATAAGTAAATAAACACATGAGCAGATTTTTCTGATACTAGGTGGTGGCTAATGGAAGAGTCATCCTAAACTTTATTGGACATATTTTTGTGGCCCTTGGTATAGAGAAATGGGCTAATGTGTTGCAGACCTACTATGTGATAGGCACTTTTATAAGACTGTTTCATCTCATCCTCATAATAACACTGTAAAGGAGACTTTTGCCACATTATATAGATGAAGCAATTGAATAGACTCTGTTGGCTTTGATACCCATGTAGCTGGAGAGGATTCAAATGATCCCTGGTGAGGTCACTATTCCAGTAATGATAACTGGCCTCTGTTTTATGCAGTAAAATCATGGTGGCACCCTGTCAGAGAAGGAATCATCTTTCCCCTGCGAGGCCTTCTCTAACTCTCAATGTGTTCCTGTAGCACGCTCAGCCTACCCACCTCAAACAAAATACTAATAATAATTGATGAAACTTGAGTGGCTACTGTATACTAAACATAACAAAGTGCTTTACTTGAATTGTCCAATTTATTCTTCCCAACAATCTTAGAAGTTGGGTATGATTACTGCTCCCATTTTATGGATGAGAAATCTGAATCTCAGAGAGTTTGGGTAAATCATCACACAACTTAGGGAGAGGAAGGTAGTGCAATTGAACTCAGAGACTCCAGAACCAGGGTGCTAATGACTACACCACTGTATTTGTCTTTTTATTGATCTGCTTTCCCCACTGAGTCTGCACATTGGAATCATTTGGAGTACTTTTTAAAACAATAAACAGACTTTAATCTAGACCATTTACATCGGAATCTTTGGGCTTGAGACCTGGGCATCAATTTTTTTTTTTTTTTTTAGGAATCCAGGTGGATATATAGGAAGACAGTATTGCAAGTCAATGTATTAGTCAGTCCTTGAGATTGGACTAGACATTTCTATATTTCCAGCATCCAGCACTGTGTTTGGCATGTGGAGAAAAACTTCATAAAATTTAAATTTATTGGGGTAGTAGGAACCACTTATTTATTTATTCATAAACAAACATTTATTTAGTGTCTAGTGTAAGCAAGGCACTGTATTTATGGGTAAGTAAGGATATAAATTAAGCATTTCTAGATGCGTGATTCTAATAAGATATTGCCAGTCACTTCTTCTGTAGTAAGGTAAAGCAGAGGGGGAAGAAAGCCTGTTTCCCTAAAAAAAAAGAAATTATATAAATTCTAAAAAGAGTTGCTGTTAAGATTGGCAGAGTCAAAATTCCAAGCATCTTCCAAAGTAAAAATTAGAAGTTTAAGAGATTTGTATTAATTTGTTTACTTTCCGATATACTTTGCTTTTTTGCAATATCTAAATAAACTTTGATGCAAAATTGATAAATATTGAAGCACGCCCATGGTCTTGAGGCGGCGCCTTGCAATAGTCACTTGGGTAGAATAGGAAGGCACTTTAGTAGAGAATGGACTTTCTGGCAGGGCAGTGTCCTGGTCATTCTTCATAACATTTTAGCAATAAATGAGAAACACTGGCTTGACACAGAGTCCACTGCTATAATGGTTCCCACCTAAGATAATGATAGGAAAAACCTAGACTTAAATTGAGGAGATGTGGGTTTGAACTCTGACTTCTCTCCTTACTAGCTGGGAGCCTTAAGTATTAAATAATACATTTCTCTTCATGTGATATAGAGTTAATATTCCCCCCAGTATGCACAGGATTATTGTGAAGTTTTTATGAGATAATTTTATAAGAATATCTTACCAAATATTAAGTGCGTAAACATAAGGCAATGGTAATTGCGTCAAAAAAGGCCAAATTCCTAGTCTAGCTATTTCCCCTCATTTGGCTTCCAGACTTTGTTGTCTGTTCCTGCAAGCTTCTCAGTTTGAAGAGGTTTTTCTCCATGCACATTACCTCTCTATCTCCCAGCTACTTAAAGCTGTAGAAACTAAGAGAATCACTAGCTGGGCAGACCTTTCACAAGGAGGTTCTCTCCATGGGTTACGCACCTTCAATTGGCATTTCATTGATCCTTTGTTCATCACTAGAAGTCCTGTTTTACTCAGAGGATTCACCAGGAAAAATCTGGCCATATCACTCTCCTGATTAAGTCCTTAGTGAGTCCTTGTTGCTCTCAGGATAAAATTCTAACTCCTTAGCTTGGCATACCTTTCATTTTTCTAGCCCTGTTTACTTCTCTAGATTCATCATCTCCACATCACCTCTTATCATCTGTGCTCCTGCTGTGAGGAGTCTCTTGAAGTTGCCCAAGCACAGTGATTAAGAACAAAGGATGTGGAATCAGGCAGCCTGGGTTCCCCTGCTTCTAGCTGTGTGGGTGCAGGCAGGGTCTCGGACACATCGTGTTTCACCTTCCTCTTCTGTATAATGGAGAAAATAATTACACCCATCTCTCAGAGTTGTTCGAAGACTATTTTAAATAATTTAAGTTGTTCTCAGACAACTATAGACCACTTAGCACATTGTCTCATATTTGATCAGCATTTTAAAAACATTACTATCACTATTATTACTAATTTGATTATTGTTCCTCCCTTCGAGGAAGGTTCTTCCAGATGCTGACATGCCCTCACAGCCCTCTTTCCTTCTTTCCCTTTATAATAATGACATCAACAGCTCCCATTGATCATAAGCTTACTCATTTCTAGGTACTGCCTCCAAGAATTTTAAACATAGTTTCTATAGTGTTAATTCCTTATTATTATTACAGCCATAATATTACCCCCACTTTGCAGATTTAAAAACTGGGGCTCAGAAAAGTCAAGCAATTTCAGCCCTGCTTGATCTGACTCCATGTTTTCACTTCTCTAACTCCCACTTGATTTGAGGATTCAGCTAATTCTTCACCATTTCCGTGGCTTCATAAGACTAACTGGGCTGCCTCTCTTTTAGGCTTGCATATTGAATCAATACACTTATCACAGCAGATTTTCACTGCCAATTTCTAGGTCTGTCTTCTCCACTAGATGAGAGTTCCCTGAGAAAAGGACTCTTCTTCCTTCTTTTGTGCTCTCAGTAGAGGGTTTGGTTCAAGAAAAGAGTGAGTAAAGAATAAATTAATGAAACACACTGTCAGACCTGAGAAGAAGGTTAAGCCAAAGGAATAAAAATTTGTGAGTAGCTTGTGCCACCTTGAAATCAAAAGAAAGTTTTAGATGGCATGATGGCAGTAACTCCTGCTGACCAGACACACCCGGACTAGGCCTCTGGGCCTGCGATTCCCATTCCAGATCAGAAAGGTGTGTTGGTGTGATCGCAACAAATCTTCCAACTTGGAAGCCAGTCTTGTTTGAAAACATATTCTAAGGCCTTTACACACTTGAAGGGGAACGGACAAGCACAAAGTGCATCAGTCACTGTACGAGCTACTTCACGTAAATTTTACTTTCTATAATTCTCATGGTAATGTTGAGGTAAACTTTATGACCCCAGGCTTGCAGATAAAGAAAATCTCTGTAAGATTTGACTGAGGACAGAGAGCTAGTGTCAGGCAGTGTGGATTCACACACAGCTCTACAGATTCCACAGACCTGGCTCTTTTTAGGACATATCTGGAATTTCTCTGGCCTCTTTCCCTAGCAGTGTGTCATATTTTGCCTAAAAGATTTAACTGCAAATGTAACTGGTGTGGATGGGGTGAGCATTGTATGGGGGAAGGGCACACCTCTAATCCTGGCGTGGGTGAGGCAAAGTCATAACATGTAACCAAACTGTTTGTACCCCATAAGATCCTGAAATAAAAAGAAAAGAAAAAATGTAACTGGTGTGTTAGATAACCAAGTCTAGAGTACCTGAACTCTGGGATTTTTAGGAAAATATATAACAGCATCTCTGTCAAGAGTTATCCAAAAAAAAAAAAAGGTAGAAACAACTGAAATGTCTATTAATATAGACAAATGAATGGATAAACCAAACATAATATATCTATACAATGGAATATTACTCAGCATAAGAAAGGAATGAAGTACTCATACTTACCACATGGGTGAGCCTCAAATACATTATGCTAAGTGAAATGAGCACATATTGTGTGATTCTACTTATATGAAATACCTTGAACCCACAAAGACAGACACAAATTAGAAGTTGCCAGAGACTATGAGGTAGAAGGGAGAACACTGAGAGTAAGTGCTTAATGGGTAAAGTGACTTTTGCAGGGTAGATAAAAATGTTCTAGAAATACAGGTGATGGTTACATAATATCATGAATGTACCAAATGCCACTGAGTTGTACACTTTAAAATGATTATGTTGTATGAATTTTACCTTAATTTTTAAAAAAGTGATAGAAAACAATCCTCTGCCTGAGCACTGGTAACATTAACCCAATCCAACCTCCTGACTAAGCCCACTACCATCCCTGAGCCAGGGGCCTGGAGGTGATGGTGGTTTTCATCTCTGCTGAAATATGCACCATTCCCATGCTGCTGGAGATAGCCATGCCCCAGGAAGGATCTTTCTCAGACTCCTGTTATATGACCTTAGGTGCACTTAAACTAGAGGGAAAACATCTGGTTTTATTTGCTCATAGTGTCCTTATGAGGCCCAGAGAAGACCAGCACTGAATGTACTTTGTGGATGGTATCAGTGTGTAAGTCATTGAAGGTATCAAAGCCAAAACCCATGGACAAGCTACTTTTCAAGGCTGTGGACACACTGTAGGGAATGGTTCACCTAGTCAAGCTATGCCTATCATAGCAAAAGGATGTCATGAGATATCACCTTTATTTTCAAAGAAGGGAGAGAAAGTATAACTCCTAAATATGGCATTGAGCAGTAGTAAACTCCATGAGGCACATCTCATGCAGTGATTTCAAGGCAAAGGAAAGCATTCCATGGTGGAGACTGTTGATTGTCCCCCACATGGTTGCATGGCCACACAGCTGGAGACCAGTCTCTCTAGGGAGTAGGTGTGGCCAAAGTTCTGACCAATGGATGGTGAACAGAAGCAAAGACAACTTTACATTTGCTTAAAAGAAAATTCCATGCCCTAGGTATCTGCTCTATCCCTTTTTGCTGGCTGGAACCCAGATGTGGAAACGCAGCTTCAAACTTGTAGGCAATGATATGCCCCTGGGAGTATGGCAGAGCCCTCTCATCTCCCCATCAGGCTGGGTGGCTGGATAGCTTCTCAGAGCAGGCCATACACATCATGGACTTCTCCAAGAAAGAAATAAACAACTGTTTCTTTGAGTCTTTGCATTTAGGGATTTCTTTATTTCAGTGATTTAGTCTTCTCCCTAATTAATACAGCCTCTCACCAAATACCCACCTCTCTAATGCCTGAAAATACACTACGAAAACTTTATCCTTTCCCATAAAAACACCTCTGTTACAAATGCAAACACTGTATCTCAAGAAGGATTAACATAATGAGGTAGCAATAATTAGTTAGCAATAATTAGTGTCTTAAATGAATGAGTTTAAAAGGATCCTTTCTGGAAGAATATGAAGAATATAGCAGAACTCTTCCACATCACCAGAATGTGGAAGATAACGGTCTCATCCAGTTACTGCTCTTCGCTTCAATCTTGACCTCTGTGTGACGTGCCTGTTCCTTAGGTATGGTTTTCATGGTCCAGCCCACTGTACAGTGGCAAAACTCTTCTGTTGGACTGACAAGAGTAGAGCTGTATTCTGATCCAATTTTTTTGTATAGTGCTGAAAAAGATGACTCTATATTAGGTCAGATTAACATAATACTTTTAATAATAGAATTTCTGGCAGATATTGGCTAGATCCTTAAAAATTCCTTCTTCCTTTCTGGTACATTGGATGAGATTTCCTAGCCTGCCTTGCAGCTAGGTTGGCCAGGTGACTCATTCTGGCAGTCAAATGTGAGTGAGAGTGATGAATGTCACTTCTGTATATAGTGGATAAGCACTAGATATTCTTGCTTGTGATCTAAAAATAAAATCCTAAGCCTTCTGCTAACTGAATAGACCCCTCTTGGCAAAGGGGACCCCAGAAACACCTTAAAACTGAGTTCCTAGCCATGATGGAATGGGAGAGATAAAGCACAATTACCATGGGCATGATTTCCTTTCATAAATATTCATGACTCCTCCTATAGCTTGTTGAATATGTATATTTAACCACCTTGCTCAGTATAGAATCTTGTTCCTTTTGTCTGTCCTATGAAGCATGTGTACCTGGCTTTTGGCCAAGGCTCTGCTTCCCAGCCTGTTGGAATGGCTGCCCAACAGGCTGCTACCCCTTATGAGAAATAAAGCTCTCCTTTTTTCAAAGTATAAACCTCATTAAGTTTTTCAGTTAACATGCTCTTCCCCTTCTGCATCAGAGGCTATTTATGAAAGACAACAGCTTCACAAGACGAAAGGTGCTTGATCTTTGAGTCACTACGTGGAGGACAACTTCCCAGGAAAGGAATTGAACTCACATCAAATTGTTATATGAGGATTGAAGATAATGTTTCACTCATTTTGAGAAAACACTACCTACCACAGTACCATAGCTTGTAGCTTTATAGAGTTAAAAAAAAAAAAACTAACTACTTTTGTACTTCAAGTACCTTCTCTTTTGCATAGGAGTTGGAAGGGGTGGCCCTGAGATTTTGATTTTCTTTTTACATTCACAAACACAAATTCTAATATGCAAAACATTTCATTTGCTATATTATCTGTATTTTTCTATAACAACTTAATTTTTGTCATAGCCCATTTTCTGTCTGAGGGCAGAAATGCATTCTCAGTCAATTCAGGTTGTTGCCTCAACTCCATCCTATGGGTAGGATCCCTAGGGGCACTAAGTAGCACCAAGCCATCAGGTGAGAAATGGAGGACAGAAGAGAGATGCCTTGGGTCCTTGGTCATCATCAACTATCCACAATGGCATCCCCTGAGACCACCTCAAGTCAGTCAGGGGTTTAGTCATTGGTCCATTTGTTAGGGTGGAAAGATTAGTAAGTGCTCACAGCACAGGTGGAGAGGTGAACCTTTCCAGAGGTTAAGTTATCAAAATAAAAAAGCTTATTTTATTTTCTCAGAAGGATAGAGAGAATGAGAATGAAAGAAAGAGAGAGAAAGGGGAGGAGGAAGAGAGCAAGGAAACTGTATGGCATCCCAAAGAAAGAGAAGGGGATGTCAGCAGCAAGGCCAAGTGGCTCACTGATTTTATGGGGACAAAGAGAATAAAAGTGATTGTTGTCAACAGTGGCTGTGGTATATCACCTTGATACCAAAGCCAGGAAAGAACACAACAGAAAAAGAAAACTACAGACCAATATCCCTTATGAATACAGATGCAAAAATCTTCAAGAAAATACTAGCAAACTGAATGCAATACCACATCCAAAAAATAATCCACCATAATCAAGTGAGTTTCATCCCAGGGATTCAAGGATAGTTCAACATAGGCAAATCAATAAATGTGATTCACCACATAAACAGAAACAAAAACAAAGGCCACATAATCATTTCAATAGAGAAAGAAAACACATTTGATAAAATACAGTACCCTTTCATAATAAAAACCCTCAGCAAACTAGGCATAGAAGGAACATACCTTAAAATTATAAATGCCATATATAAAAAACTCACTGTAAACATCATACTGAATGGAGAAAAGTTGAAAGCATTTCCCCTTAGAACTGGAAGAAGACAAGATACCCACTGTTATCACTTCTATTTGACATACTACTGGAAGTCCTAGCCAGAGCAATCAGGCAAGAGAAAGAAATAAAGGGCACCCAAATTGGGAAAGAGGAGGTCAAATTATCCCTGTTTGCTGACAATATGATCTTGTATCAAGAAAACCCTAAAGACTCCACCAAAAGACTCCCAGAATTGATAAATAAATTCAGCAAAGGCTCAGGTTACAAAATCAATGTACAGAAATCAATAGCATTTCTATATACTAATAATAGTCAATTGAAGAGTAAAATCAGGGACTCAGTACCATTCACAGTAGCTACAAAGAAAATAAAATACTTAGGAATATACTTAATCAAGGAGGTGAAAGATCTGTACAAGGATAACCACAAAACACTGATAAAAGAAATTACAGGTGACAAAAACAAATGGAAAAACATATCATGCTCATGGATGGGTAGAATTGACATTGTTAAAATGTCCATATTGTCCAAGGTGATTTACAGATTCAATGCAATCCCCATAAAAATACCAACTTTATATTTCACAGATCTAGAAAAAATAACTCTATGCTTCATTTGGAACAAAAAATAGCCCTAATACCCAAAGTGATCTTAACAAAAAATAACAAATCTGGAGGCATCACATTACCAGCCTTTATAGTATACTACAGCTATAGTAACCAAAACAGCATGGTACTGATATAGAAACATAGACCAGTGGAACAGAATACAGAATCCAGAAATAAAACCATCTAACTATGATTAACTGATGGAACTGGAGACCATTATCCTAAGTGAAGTGTCTCAAGAATGGAAAAACAAAAACAAACACTACATGTACTCTCTAATAATTGGGGGCTAATCAGTAGGCATGCATGGGCACAAAGAAATGTAAATGTCATTGGAAATCAATAAGGGGGAGGGGTGAAAACTTACCTATTGGGTATAATGAACACTATTTGGGTGTTGAGCACATTAAAAGTCATGAATTAAACATTATAAAAAGTATCCATGTGACAAAAACATTTGTACCCCCTTAATATTTTTAAATAAATGTCTAACCTGGCTTTAAAAAAAAGTACTCCATCCATTTATAATAGCTGCAAAAATTAAAAATTAAAAAAATTAAACACCTAGGAGTAAATTTAACCAAGGTGATAAAAGAGCTCTACAAGAGGAACTACAAACCACTGATGAAAAAATTCATAGATGACACAAGCAAATTGAAAAATATTCGATACTCAGGGATCATAATAATTAATATTGTTAAAATGGCCATACTGCCCAAAATGATCTACATATTCAAAGCAATTCACATCAAAATACCAACATCATTTTTTATAGAATTAGAAAAAACAATTCTAAAACTCATACGGAACAACAACAACAAAAAGCCCAAATAGCCATAGCAAATGAAAGCAAAAATAACAAAGCTAGAAGCATTATATTGCCTGACTTCAAATTATCCTAGAAGGCTATAGTAACCAAAACAGTGTGATCCTGGTATAAAAATAGAAGCATAGAATCAATAGAAAAGAACAGGCAACCCAGAAATAAAGCCACATTCTTATAGCCAACTTTGACAAAGTTGACAGGAATATACACTGAGGAAAGGATACCTTTTAAAAAAATGGTGCTGGGAAAATTGGATAGCCACATGCAGAAGAATGAAACTTGACTCCTATCACTTACCATATACAAAAATTAACTATATGGTAAATTAACTAAAAAGCTTCTGCATGGCAAAATAATCAAAAGAGTAAATAGACAACATACGAAATGGAAGAAAATATTTGCAAACTATGTGTTCTCAAAAGAACTAATATCCAGGATCTACAAGGAACTCAAACAACTCAGTAAGTAAAAAATAAACAACCACTTTAAAAAGTGGGCAAATGACACGAATAGGAATTTTTCAAAAGAAGATATGCAAATTTCCAACAAACATATGAAAAATACTCAACATCACTAATCAGCAGGGAAATGCAAATTAAAACTACAATGAGATACTGTCTTACTTCAGTTAGAATGACCATTACTAAAATGTCAAAAAGCAATAGAGGTTGGGACGGATGCAGTGAAAAAGGAACACTTACACACTGTTGGTGGGAATGTAAATTAGTACAACTTCTATGGATATCAGTATGGAGATTTCTCAAAGTAAATCTACCATTTGTTCCTGTAATCCTATAATTGGATATCTATGCAGGGGAAAAAGAAATCATTATATCAAAAAGATACCTGTACTCATATGTTTATCATAGCACAATTCATAATCACAAAGATATGGAATCAACCTAATTGCTCATCAACTGATGAGTGGATTAAGAAAATGTGGTATATATATACCACGGAGTACTACTCAGCAATAAGAAAGAATGAAGTAATGTCATTCATAGCACCTTGGATGGAACTGGGGGCCCTTGTCTTAAGTGAAGTAACTCAGGAACAGAAAAATAAATGCCACATGTTCTCACGTATAAGTGGAAGTTAAATTATGGTTACACAAGAGCATACAGATGGTGTAATGGACATTAGAGACTCATAGGGGGGAGGATGAAAAGGGGTGAGGGATGAAAAATTATATGGGGTACAATGTATACTAGTCAAGTAATGGGTACACCAAAAATCTAGACTCTGCCAGTGTGCAATATATTCATGTAATGGAATTCATCTCATATCCCCTCAATCTATTAAAATCAAAAAACAAAAAACAAAAACATGATAAAAATAAAATAAAATAAAATCCCATCAGGTTCTGAGAATATATAGGCTTCATCTTTCCTAAGAGGCTATCAGAAGTTCTTACAAAAGTTAAAAGTCTAATTCACAAGCTAAAATTTATCTCAGGGAAGTTAAGCAATGGATGTATGGTGTGTACATAATATGCACTTGAAATAGATGTCTGCTGGGCGCTGCCACAGAAAAACCATTTTTAGTTCCAAAGTCAAAGCCTATTAGACCAGGTATCAATTGTATAGGGTTTGGATGAGAATTCAAGGTGTCCCTAGAGCATTCTTCAAGGCCTTTCCTTCCTTTTCAGCTTTTTTCCCACTCTCTGCTTTTTCTTAAACTTATTAAAAAATCTCCTATTTTTTATATTCAATAGTTCCTTGTACTCAGTTTTCTCAGAAATGATCACATATGAATCACTTCTTATCTCCAGTACAGCCAGCAGCTTAAAGATGTAGACATGAAATAATTTACTGGACCATTATGTTACAAGTTTAAAAAATAAATCATAAAAAAGCTTAGCTGTAAACTTGGAGAAGTTTTTACATTATATATGTGGTGTTTTATCAGTCTCTCTCATATATTCATTGTGCAAAATTTATCTTCTCAACCAAGAAAAGGGATTCATTTCTAAACATTCATCATGCATTATTGCAGATCTATATATCACTATCATGAACAATCTGGTGCTGTTTTCTAAAGTCCATTTCAGTATCCCTCACATGTTCAAAGTTTTCATTGATTTTTTTTCAATTAGAAAGTTCTTTCTATTCATTTCCCTTCAACATGTACATATTCTGTGTTTATTTTCAAGACTACAACCCTGTCAAAGAACATAAAAATACCAGAAAAAAACTGTTTCAAACAGCCCTTACACACCTCATCACAGAGTTCCCAGAACCCCATGTGCAGATTCCTCAGGCTAATATCACTACACCATCCCTAATCCCTTTACCTTTTAAAAAAAGTCTTATGTGTAAGATCTCATCTCACTCTTAAAACAAGAGCATGAAGTACATTATAACTGGTGAGGAAACTGAAGTCTAGAGAATCCAAGTGACTTGTCCAGAATTAGGTACATAACAAGTGGGGAAAGTTAAGTCTTTTAACTAAATCAATATATCTCCAATTTGAAATTTATTATAATTATTTTTCATTGTGGTGGATGTCTTTACCTGTTAGACTGTTAAATGATAAAGAGAGTGGAGTTCTAGACTCGAAACTCCCAATGGAAAATCTGGATAAGTTCTATTATTTAATCTTATAAACTAGACAGTCAACAATTATGAGTTGGAGAGAAGTTTTACTTTGCTATTCTAGAGCAGTATTAACAGGGAACAGAAGTTTATATTAAGCACCTACACTCTGCCTTCAGCATATATAATGCAGTCAGAAATGGGTTGGGACCAAGGATCTGAGAACCAAAGAAGGCCATAGAGTAGAAATAGTATCCTTCAAGCTTTATGTATACTTATTTGATGCTTTCATTTTCCTCAGATCTTCTTCTCCAGCAATTAACACAAACTGTCTAACATTTCATTGCTTTCCACAGAGGAGTGATAGCAAGAAGGAAGACTACAGTTATAAATCTCTGACTTCTCTAAAACTTCTCTAAAAAGATGATGGCCTGTCATGATTTTTCCATTCCAGAAGATTATCCTAATTCCATGCATAGTAGTCAAGTCATGAGGTATTTCCACACAGAAGCAATTTGACTTATCAACATGTATTAGATTTAAAATAAGAAAAGGGAAGAATTTAATAAAAATAAACTTATAACAAATTACAGTATAGTTGACTAGAGATGTTTTGTTTTACAGTGAAATTATTTCGGTTTCATTTATTGTATCAATAGCACCACAGATTTGGTATTTAGTCCAGGGTTCTTCTGCATGGAGGAGCAGAGAGAGCAGGCTTCTTGCAAGCAAGCTACCTCTGAAAGAGAGAGTGGAAAGGGCTGAGCCCAGCAGGCTCAGTCCCTTACTCCAAATGCTACTGTGACTTTTTTCTCATATTCTCACTTCCTGGGCTATGTTAAAGGCATAGATCCCTCTGCTCCCTCAGAGTTTTACTTTTGGTGGCTGCCCCATTATCACTACAATGTCACTCACTGCCACCAATGTCTGAAATCTGACACAAGGAAATAGTCAATTGTGTCTACATAACCTGTGCATACTACTATCAGAAATGTTGTTCAAATGCCTGCCCTCTGTGGGAGCCATGGCTTCATCTTTTTATGAAGGAGAGCTGCTATGGTCTGAATGCATGTGTTCCTCCAAAATTCATGTTAGAATGTAACCCCCATGGGCATGATATTAATAGGTGGAACCCTTGGGAGGTCATTAGTGCCCTTATAATGGGGATTGGGGGTGAGTACACCCCTTTTTCCTTTTCCATCTCTTCTGCCATGTGAGGACACAGCATTCATTCCTTCCAGAGGATGCAGCAACAAGGCTCCACCTTGGAAGCAGAGGTAAGCTTTCACCAGACATTAAATATGCTCATGCCTTAATCTCAAATTTCTCAGCCTCCTACAGACTGCGAAATAAATTTCTGCTATTATAAGTTACCTAGTCTGTAGTATTTTGTTATATAGCAGCAGGAACAGACTAAGACAAGAGCATATTTTCTAAATTGTGTTGGAAAAGACTTGAGCCTACTGGCTAGGTGAGTAAGGCACAATTTAAACCTGAATGAAGAGCCAACACATCCTGAAATTCCAGTCACCATCTCTTTCATTTTAACAAACAGGTTGCCCAGCAAGTTCCCCATAGTGAGTGACGATCTCCCCAGTGTTATTCTCTCTGGCTGTTTTACAGTGAAGTCAGACATGAAGGCATTTGCAGAAAGAGCGGTGAGTGCTCTTTGAAGATGGCACCAGAAAGGAAATGACTGTGCTGTCATCTTTGCCATTGGTCATTCCTTCTCATTATCTTTCCTTGAGAAATCCATCCTTGAAATTTGCAGTAACAATCAGGTCTTGTTCTACAAGTGTGTTTCTCCTCCATACCCAGAAAAGCCAACACTGGCCATTATTGGCTTCCTTCAATCTCTGGAAGCAACACACCAATTGCAGAGTTGCAAGCACATGAGGCCACCTGGGTTTTCAAGGGTGAAAATAAAAGTATGATGAAGTGGAGAACTCAAGGACACAGCTTTCTGACCAACATTGGGCCTGGGTTGCTTAACAGTGCTGCCTGATCTCTTGGTTTGTGCCACCAAAATGGTGTTTATCCCCCCAGTTTGCTTCCTGGTGTCCTTCTTCCAAAGCTAGCCTAAGCCATTTTAAACATAGCTCAGATGGGTCACAACTATACTTTACTAAGGTTGTTTGAAAACATAGTACATTTAGCACAAGTAAGCTCAATTTACTCAGGCTTCTAAACAGTCTTCAGCAACCTCCAAAGTTCATCAGATATCATTCAATTTTTAGTTCATAATCTGTATACCTTAAATTCCAGATCCAGAAGATTGATAAAGCCTCCCCTTGTCTAACCCCCTCTTATGTCCAGTTACACTTTTTTTTTCCTTTTTATTTTTCCTTTTATTTCATCATATAATGGGGGTA